>CM069449.1:51871921-51996865 GCA_035610835.1 Ophiura sarsii
CAGCGTCATAATCGCAAATAGACAAAACTTGTTTAGGGGTCATATTCTGGCAAGAACTTGTTTAGGGGTCAAAATTTGCAAGGAAAGCGCGCTAAAAACTTGTTTAGGGGGTAATTTTGCTTGCAGGGTAAAACTTGTTTAGGGGTTGTGTCTGGAAAAAATGTGGTCACGCGTGTGTACACCATTATGTTTGACTGGCCCCCCTGGGATAATTATATTGTGGAAGGTAAGCGGCGCGAGCGAAGATATGAGCGGCGCGTTTTGCGTCGTGGGGTTCTGTGAGGTTTCAGTTTATTAACTGAAATGGTTCGAAAAAAGTTCCTGAAGCCATCTTGTTAAGCTTGAATATAACATTGAAACTAATTTTTTCGCGCGAAATACTTGGCTAAACACTAAAAGTAAAAAGGGTCCAGCAAAAACGTTCCTGAAACCATCTTGTTAAGCTTGAATAATAAACCATTGAAACTAATTTGCTCGAAAATGATCCAGAAAACGTTTCTGAAGCCATCTTGTTAAGCTTGAATATAACATTGAAACTAACTTGGCGTCGTAGCGCGAAAAATGGCTGTAAACACTTTGGGCCCAGAAAACGTTCCTGAAACCATGAATGAAGCATCGAAACCAATTCGCGCGTAGCGAGAAAAAATGGCTATTGTAACACTAAAAGGTATCCTAGTAAAAACGTTCCTGAAGTCATCTCGTTAAGCATCTTACTATAATTCACCGTATGTTGTATGTGTGTATGTATCCATAAAGGCTCTCTCATTTTACGTCTAAACGCCGTGAACTTTGCACTGATGAAAGATGATTATAATGTGAGTGTTATAAGCTATAAATGGCTGAAAACCGTACAGAATTGGACCGAGATATGAGTAAAAAACCTTGAAAATCCATGGATACGGGCCATGTTTGTTTTGTTTATCTTCATGCGTATTGCAACCATGCATTCGGCGCCTAACACTAACAGCGCCGTTGTGCGCCGTGCAAACTAAACGCGGACACGCACTACACCACGCACGCCTACACACGCGAGCAGGGCAAATATTGGAGAAATACGCCTGCGCTACGGGAGTTAGTTAATTTAGGCCTTGAATATTTATAAGCACAGGGCGGGCGGTAGGGCGGGGCGGGGACGGCGGGCAAGAGACGGCAGGGGAAGGCCCCGGGGAGGGGGGGTGGTGGCGGGGGCGAGGGGGAGGCCATGAAGTAATGAGGCTTAGGAGGCAAGAGGTTACTGAAGAACGCTACGGGAGTGGTTAATTTAGGCCTTGAAGGTTTAGATCGCACACACAGTACGGGGCGGGCGGGCGAGGGGAGGCCACGAAGTAATGAAGTTTGGGAGGCAGGGAGTTAAATGAAGAAATGTGATACTAAAGTGCGTAACACTAACAGGGGAGAGTCACGAAGTGGAAGGAAATAGTGTGGTTAAAAGTATAAACCAGGGGATACAGCTTGGGGAGATGGTTAGGGTTTAGGCCTTGGGTGTTGAGATAACCACGGTGCGGGGGCGGCAATTTCAGGTAAGGAAATAGGCCTATGCATTATATGTATTCTTACCAATTTCGAGACAAATTTTCGTATAGCTACTTATGTGTTATTTCACCGGGGTTCTGTCTGATAGGCGCTACTTACTAGCGGGGAGCCCGTTCGAAGAACGGGCGTCTCGCTAGTCTTACTATAATTCACCGTATGTTGTATGTGTGTATGTATCCAAAAGGCTCTCTCATTTACGTCTAAAAACCGTGAACGTTACACTGATAAAAGGATGATTATAATGTGAGTGTTATAAGCTATAAATGGCTGAAAACCGTACAGAATTGACCGAGATATGAGCAAAAGAGTAAAATCCAGGGACTTTTCAAACTGTTTCTACGGGCCATTTGTTTATTTTTGTGCGTACTGCAACCATGCACTTGGCGCGTAACACATAACGCGTCGTAGTGCGCCATGCAAAATCGCGGCAACTACACACACGCACCCTACAAACACGGGCGGGAAAATATTGGAGAAATACCGCTGCGCTACGGGACTTGGTTAATTTAGGCCTTGAAGGTTTATAAGCACGGGGCGAGCGGGAACGGCGAAGGGGCGGGACTGCGGGCGAGGGACGGCAGGGGGATGGCGAGGGGAGGGCATGAAAGTAATGAGGTTTGGGAGGCAGGAGGTTAATGAAGAACGCTACAGGAGTTAGTTAATCTAGGCCTTGAAGGTTTAGATAAGCACGCGTGGGCGAAGGAGGGCCATGAAGTAATGAGGTTTTGGGAGACAGGGGGTTAATGAAGAAATGCGGGGGTGGTTGGCCGCGGGGAAGAAGGCGGGCGAGGTTTTTTTCTAATGAAGTAATGTGGTTTGGCCGGTGGCAGTGGGTTAAAGATAGTTATAAATCAACTTGATTGGGGGTTGTAGGGGGTTTATATGGCCTTTAGGAGGGATATGGTTTTAATAATCAACCTTTTAAGAAATAAAAAAAATGGGGGGGGGGGTTGTAGGGGGTTTATGTGGTTTCAAAGGTAGGTAATGTGGCGTAACCATCTAGCGGGGGACCCGAGCGCAGCGAGGGTACGCCGCTAGTGAATAATAAAACATTGAAACCTATTCGCGCATAGCGCTCCAAAATTGGATATTTTAACACTAAAAAGGTCCAGAAAAACGTTCCTGAAGCCATCTTGTTCAGCTCAAATAATAAAACAATGAAACTAATTGAATCTTTTAACACTTAAAATGGTTCAGAAAACGTTCCTGAAACCATGTTGTTAAGCTTGAATATAACATCGGGTAGCGCGAAAAAATGGTTATTGTATGTAACGCTAAAATTTAAAAAGGTCTAGAAAAATCTGAGACTAATAATACCTAATAGTCTCAGATCAGAGAAAAATGTTCCTGAAGCCATCTTGTTAAGCAATTGAATAATCAAACATCGAAACAATTTCGCTCAAAGCGCTCCGAAATTGGATATTTTAACACTAATAAAAAGGTCTAGAAAAAGTTCCTGAAATTTGCTATATTTTTTTCTAAAATGGTCAAAGAAACGTTCATGAAACCATTAAACCTTGAAATTAATTCGCGCAAAGCGCAAAACAAAAGAGGTCATCCTGAATAACTTGAAAAACATGGAAACTAATTCGCGTGAAACGCGTAAAAAAATCTCAGCTTTGTTAACTGAAATTGTCAGAAAAACGTTCCTTATAAAGCCATCTTGTTTATAAATGTGAAAATATAAAACATTGCAACTATTTCGCGCGAAGCGCACAAAACAAATTATATTTTTAAAACTAAAATAGTCCAGAAAACGTTCCTGAAACCATTATGTTGTTAAGCTTTAAAATTTGCATTTTTTTCGGGGGGATGGGGGGATGGGTGGGGGGGGGGGGGGGTGTGGTCGTCCCCACCGTGAAAATTGTGTGGGCGTGTCCGACCCTCGGCTTACACAGTCTAATCATACTCCGTACCATTCCTCCTCCTCCTCCTTTTCCTCCTTAATTGTCTTCCTTTTTTATTTCACGGCTTTTGTTAATGGGGGGGGGGGGGGGGGGGGGGGGGGGGCATACCCGGGGGGATCCCTTCTGGTTACGCCACTGGAGATGGGGAAATGCTGTTGGGTTTTAGCTCGTCTGCATGACCTAAAACTCTCCTTGCTATCCATACATTTGTTATATATAAAAACTGACACGGTTCAGAGACGGAGAGATACACTAATAAAAGCTCCCTACCCTCCTTCCCCTCCTCTTCCCTCCCTTCCTCCTCCCTCCCCTCTTCCCTTTCTATTTCTCTCACTCTCTCTCTCTCTCTTTTTTTTGGGGGGGGGGGGGGGGGTGTCTGGGGACCCGGGATGGGGCTTGATCCCCCGAAGCCCTCCCCCCCATTGACACGCGCCTGCAGTCGGGGTGCCATTCCTTATGACATGGGGTCATAATTAGTAATGGGTTACCTGCCAAATTCCTATATACCCATTTCACATCTATTTAACTGTTAGAAGTTTTTAAGTAGGCCCCTGTACCAGATCGCACCAAATGAGTTAAAAAATTGAAATTTGTACTTGCGAGGGGGGGCACATCCCCATCGAGCTCCCCCCTCCCCGTGTCCGCGCTAGCGCGGTGCCGTGCACCGCTTGGTTACACTTTTTCAAATATTCAAATATCGCCCCCCCCCCCATCACTGCCTATACGACATTGGGAAGGGGTCTTTTTGGTGGTGAACTACTTATGCCGTCTACAAAGTTACATGGTGCAACAAATAGCATCACATATCATTTTAAAAAGTCACCGGTGCTCCCGGCTTATTAATTAGGCTAGTTCAAATGCGACTATACACGTTTCAAACTACATGATGGGAACCCATCACTGCGTCCAGAACAACCCATAGCGTTTCCCCCACTCCGATCCACGTAAAACACCCTATACTCTTTGGGATGAAATATTATACAGACATCGGAAATTCCATATTGTATTATATGCTTTACAAATAAATCGGGAACAAATTGTCAAGATATCAGTGAATGCAGTATTAGAACCACACCCCTACGAATATTTTTACTTTCGAATTGTATTTAAATCATCGACCTATTATTTATAGGTCACCCTCAATAAATACCTAACAGGTAAGAACTCCTCGTCCCTAAGGCAAACTCCCTGATTGTTATACCAAAATATACTGAACACACGTGAGACGATGGATCACTAACACAAAATGTCTGCGCCCTACTACGGTGATTCTACGGGAGCGGCGGCGGTAGCCCCGCCGCCTTTGGCCCAACGAAAGCGGGCCGGAAATTTAGTCAAGTAGCTCGAGCTGGTTCGTCAATAGACATCTTGATGAGTATGGGATTCCAAAATTAAGAGTGTAAGTTTTGATGTTATAATGTCATTTGTAATCAAGTTTTATGTCCGGGATTGTAAGTGTTATCACTCAAGTGTTGCTGTGCAGTCATTTAGGTTAAAGTACGCCCACGCACCGCGTCAGCCGTTGGCAGGCACAGGCGTGCCCCATATTACAGTTTCATATCGGGTTTTTTATGCTTGTATCATTAAATTTAGCTCACTTGAACTGATTTTTAAGTTAAGATATGTCTCATCTATGCATAACGCACTCAGATTAGACATGGAGGGGCATTTAATAGTAAGAAAAATTGAAGTTTTGCAATGTATAATTTCCCTCAGCGGGTGTATGACCTTTCATGTGTACCCAATTCTGAAGTGAAGTTCACACAACTTTGTAAACACGCGAACCCGGAAGTGTAGGTAAGTAAGGTAGTGACGGGGTACTACTTGTAGGTGAACTGAAGTTTATGTCTATCTACTTGTACTTGGTAGGTTGGTCCTCCAAAACACTCATCTGAGTTTATAACTGGAGGTGCGGGGATAGGGTGGACTAATTGTAGATGGGGGGAGGGGGTGGGGGGGGGGGGTGATGTCAGGGCAGTTTTGAATTGGGCAGGGTGAATTTGCAGGGGCAGTGTGGATGACAGTCTCTGGCTGAAGGCTGGTTCCAGTCACGCACTGTTCTCATGAAGTAGGAGTTTGCAAGTGTCTGTCGCTAGAGTGGGTTTGTTGGAATTGGTTATGTCCTTTTCGTGCTCTGGTTGGTTTAGGTTGGGTGTAGTGTTCATGTTTATGTCCAGGTGACCGTTTATCATCTTGAGGAGACAAGTAAGACGATGTTTGTTTGCGCCGTCTTGTAATGATGGCCAGTCCAGTGAGGTGAGGATATTACTGATGCTAGTGTCCCTTACCATATATAGGTGTCACAAACCTTGCAGCACGTTTTTGAACTCGCTCAATCGAATTTATGTTTTTACTTGTGTGGGGATCCCAGGCCACCGTTGCATAGTCTAGGTGTGGTCTGACTGTGTTTGATATAATTTCTCCTTCACATCTGGCTTTGCGTGGTAGAAGTTCCTTCGTACAAAGTTTAGTACTCTAGTTGCTTGTACCCGTTGCGAACTCTTGTTTGTCTGTTCCACCGGAGGTCTTTCTGAATATGATCCCAAGATATTTTGGTCTCGTCTGTTTCTTCGAGGACTGTGCCCAACATCTTGTAGTTTGTTTGTCCTGGATGCCTGTCTCTAGTTAGACGCATCGTGCTACATTTGGCTGGGTTAAATCTCATGCCCCACTCTTGGGCCAAGCTAACCATCTGATCGAGGTCTTTTTGAAGCACAGTTTCATCATCAGGTGATTTGACGGTGTTGTAAAGCAGGCAGTCGTCTGTAAATAATCTTGTGCAGCTCTTGACATTTTTGTGGATATCATTTACTAGTACAAAGAACAGGTGGGGGGCCCAATACTGTGCCCTGTGGGGCACCGGCTGAGTACAGGTTGCCAGTTTGATGTCTTGCCGTTTAACCACTACTCTCTTGGAACGCTTGGTCAGGATTGAACGAATCCAGTTCTGGGTTTTGTTTCTGGACGCCATAGTGATCCAACTTGAGGAGCAGCCGGTTGTGAGGCATGACATCAAATGCCTTCGAAAAATCAAGTACTGCCATCTAATGCCATCTTCAACCCTTTTCCCATACGTTTAGGTTTCCATTATCACCTCCCTGATTTTACCTTTCTATAGTATATAGAAACTTTTTTTTTCTTCTTCAAATTTCTTTTTTATCGCCAATCTGATAGGAGGTAGAGGTGGTCGAGCGGTTCTAGCGCGCTGATCGTCGGTCAGGAATATTCTTTCAATCACAATATCTTCGGTTCAACAAATTTTGCATGGTCCCAACATTTCGCATCCATGGTAAAAAAAAGGCAACAGTCAAAATAAATATTGCACAGTCAACATCAAATGGCCAATCCTCCGGGTTTTCATCAGTTTTCACTATAACATTTCCTTTTTTTAGCCCACTTGCTGCCCCAACACACATGTTTTTAACAAAACCGCGCGCAGAAAACAGGTATTCAAAACCGACAGTGCCAATCTCGACCGACAGTTTCGACAACCGCCACAACTCTAATAATGGGTGGGGGGGAGGGCAACGGCCCCCCTGCCCCCCACCCCTCTGGCGACGCCACTGCGATGAAGCGGTGGCTTTTCAATAAAATATTGATCAACAGTATAGGCCCCTATACACCAACAAATCACACAAAAGGATAGGTTCGAAAATTAAAAAAACCCCACTTGTTAAGGGGCACCCCCCCCCCCCCCCCCACACACCCCTTTCCACACGGAGCGCGCACCGCTGGTCAGGTTAAACTTTGGAAACAATCAAATATTTTGGCCCCCCCCATCCGTGCCTGAGTAGCCCCAGTATTGTTGAGCAATATGGCTGGCTATGTATCAGATCACATACAAATTGTTTCTATGGGAGCGGGATACGATCGGGCGATGGTGTTGGGTCGATTGTGGGGGTGGGGGCCATGAGGAGACAACAGCCATGGTGTCTAGGAATGTCCTCATGACTTAGTTCATTATATAGGTTTGATTCCCTGCTCCATAGATCCCCTTCATCCTATGTGTTCCCATACCTATGGATATGGAGTCTACCATTGAAGCTGAGCATCATGAATTTAAATTAACTGTGTAGTGTGGGGATGTGGCGATCCAAATGAAAGTCTGTTTTTCTTGAGATTTAATATAGGTTGAGCTATTCAACCAAGGCGAGTGGCATGAATTTGTTTTTGGCATTTTTTTTTTGGGGGGGGGGGGGTGATTGGCTGGTGGCACACAGGGGATGTTCCCCACCCCCCCCCCCCCCCCCCCCCCCCCCTCCCCTCAGAAGCTGAAAATGTTTGTATTTTGAAACTGGGTTAATGCAATTTGGTGAATACTTTTAAAGGAAATTTAGATAACTGCCAATACATTAATACATCATTCCCATTTTCCTTCACGATGAGCATTTTATCAAACACAATATGCATACCATTGGGAGGGGGGGGGGGGGGGGGGTGATTGCATAAGCCACCCCCCTGGTAAAATATTGGGGGATATATCCCTCTATTCCCCCAGAATTAATGCTTATGACCCAAGGTATTAAACATGGTAGTGATATCTGAAGTAAATGTTTGACCAATTTTATTGAGAGCGTTTTCCCCAGGCACAATCATTGCCCCCTCCCCACTTTCCCCCCTCCCCAGTCAGCTGTAACCCCACCCATTGATTTTGTCCTCCAAACAAACTAAACAAGTTTAGAACAATAACAAATTCACTGATTGATTGATAACAGCGCCAGACTTCACATGTAATAGCGCCCTCTCCATCTTGCTGTTACCATGGCAGCTTGACATTGCACAAACGACGGTGGACATGAACGGCTGTTAATTTTGAATTTCCGTTGGTTTCAATGTAACCATGTATTTTGATTATATGACCCCATCAAATTCATCACAACGTTGGAACTAAATTATTTCATCCTAAAACCACTGTGGGTGGCTAACCATCCGCAGTGTCAGCATCATTTTTTGAATTTAAACCGTTGTTAAGCGTTCTTCCCATTCACTTGATCATGTTACCTCGTTCGCATATTTTAACCTGAATATTCGTGAAAACGCCCGTGTCCAGCGTCGTCTGACATTGCATTTGGTAATGGACGCATCGCCTCTACTAGTCTACTGCAACTTGCATGGATCGTTATTTGTCGTATGTCATAACACTAACAGAGCAAACGTAAAGTGGTGTATTAAAGTTGATTATCGGTTGGGATAAAGTTGCCTATACCTGTTAGTTACCTATGGATGAATTGGCGCTGGGATCCAGGGTGCAGGGAACCAGCATAGAGTGGATGGGTTGGAGTTATTCAAAGGGGCATTGAGAGATGTATCGATATACTAAATGAGCAAATAACACTAAGATAATCATCAACATAGCCCAAATCCAAAATGTCATACAATTTCCGACATCGCCTTCATGCCAAATAAGCAAATAACAGCATTGAGATTTGTTGCGAATGGCCGCATGTTAAACGATAGCATTACTTCTGAATTCAGCACCTAGTTTCGATATGATCATATCGAAACTAAGAAAATCATGAAATTTTATATGATAAACGGCGAATGATGGGGCATTAAGACATACGTATGGGTGTGCGCCCTCAATTATCCTGGAAATAAAGTTTTCCGACGGACTACGAGGAGAACTAATTTGGTGACAGGAAGTTGAATATGACCTTTGCTCCTGGTCATGTCAGAGGGCAGCGTTTTCCGCCAATGTCTTGGGCTGACGCCACATTGCTCATTATTTCATTTGACTACAACCAGATCGGTCACCCTTATCAGTTGGAGAAGAAACAAAACAGACATCGTTATTTAGCAGCTTGGTTTTCCTTTTGCTGTGGTTTGAACTATAATTTCTCCATGTTTACGGTCTGAGTTATTAGCTACTACTAGTGCTACAAAATGTAGCTACACCATGTCTTTGGTTTTACAGTTATATCGTTTCGAACGGTTTTCTGGTTTGGCGTTGGATTTTTGGTAAGCAAAGAATTATTAAAGAAGTACGTTTACGGTGTGCCCCTCTCATAGCAAACTCTCAATAATATGGCAAGGGGCCGTGGCAAGAAACGGAAGGCACTGGGAAACCCCAGCGGCAGCATCCGCTGCTCGCCAAACTCGGGCGCAGGACCGTCATTTATCTGTCGGCCTTGCAGTCGGACAATAACAAGGCCGTCAACAGGCAGCGACGGGGCTCAAAACAAGCACAAGTTCACAAGGACCAAGCGCTGGATAATCGAATGCGCTGCAGTGCGGGTAATGCATCACAAGATGGTATGCAGAGTGCGGGGCCACTTATTATCCCAGGTGTTGTGCCACTTCCGGCACCTCGTGTGCGGGTGTAGAACAATAACAAGGGCGACTCAATATACCGCCGGTTTATCCGCAATTTGTTGGTAATGGAGGATTGCACAATGTGAGGAGAAGTACGCAGCAAGCTGGTGAGCTAAATATGAATGATAATCAGGTCTCTTTGGGCTTCAACAGCCCTGTCGTTGAGGATGTTGTAAATCTACATTTACAACAACTTCAACAACAACAGTCAATAAGACGTTCAAACCCGGCTGAACGTCCATTTCTTATAACAATAGATTCTATACAGACCAACAATCATTTGTTGTCACCTTTGTCTGGCGTCTCTGAAATCGTTATAATCTCAATCACTGTGTTACTGGCACACGCAATGTTTCAATAGTGATCACGGGATATTGTTATATTGATGCTAGCGTGATCGATAAATCATCAACGTTTATTTCAGGCATGGCAGGATCCGATTAAGTGTCAAAACGTGCCGCCCTCTATCTAAATTGTTTTTTAAATAAAACTATTTCTCAACAGTAATAATATAATCTGGTTTAAAGAAAAAGGTAAACAGCGTCCAGGCATGACAATATCGCAAGGGAAAAAACAGGAGTTTGTAGATAAAATAAGGCCTACAAGTGCAGCAACCATTTCAAAACCTCCCTAATTTGAGTCCTATATCATCTCTCTCTTCTGTATGTAGCCCCTTAGACGAGGGTCTACGCAGCATATAAAAGAGAACATTTGTGCGGGGATTATGTCGACTTTGCGTCACTATTGGGTAGGGGAGGGTGAGGGCAATAGTCGGTGAGGATAGAAATGTGGGCTTGAACGAGTGGGGTCAGGTGGTGCTAAAATTAAAATCAACCTTGTGAGTCAGTCGATTTTATTCAGCCATCCATAAATGGTACCACGAGTCTGGCTATCCACCATCCTTTGAGGATGATAACTCGGGGGTCTATGTGGCATATATAACATGCCGGTTAAAAATATTTTAAAAATAATAATAATATTAATAATAAAAAAAAATAAAAAAAAATAATAATAATAATAATAAAAAAATAATAATAATAATAAAAATAATAATAATAATAATAATTATGAGTTAGGGGGGGGGGGGGGGGGTGGGGGGGGGTCTTGTTGGGGCAAGTCTCCTGGATGGTTTCCTTGTTGGGGTGTTAAGGCCTCAAGATGTCAACATTTCAGATTAAAATTGTGAAAATTAATAGTAATTGTCAGGAAAGATGAAAAGGATAATATTATTGGACGGTTATGTGATAACTGTATGGGAAAAAATTGTCCGAAGTAGAAAGGTCATTATAGTGGGAAAATTGGCCGTAAGGACAAACTAAAGTCGTAATGACATGTTAAAAAGTAAAATTGGATAGCTTAAAACTTCAACAGCAGATTTCGCGGGATATTTAACATATTACACCGTACATGAAGTCCATCGTCATTTACATGGCGAGGGCACAAATAACTTTTACAGGTTAAAACATTTCAAGTCAAGGCTACTTGGCATCATGATATGTATAATTGCTGTTGATGTGGATAACTATTGCCAATGTGGGTGATCAAACAAAGGTCACGAAATAAATAATCTGGTTGTAGTCAAATGCTACCACTACCTTAACCTCTTATGCGTTAACTGTCTATTCACTTATCTGGCAACAATCAGTTTTTTTGCATCAAAGTAATACTAAGGCATATATACTAACTACCATCTGAAACAGTTTACCAACATTCGCCGTTTATTATATAAAATGTCATGATTTTCTTAGTTTCGATATGATCATATCGAAACTAAGGTGCTGAATTCGTAAGTTATGCTAAGTTTTACTCACGGTCTTTCGCGGCAAATCTCAACCCGGAAGTGTGCCGTTATTTGCTTAGTTTGGCATGAAGGCGATGTCGGAATTGTATGATATTTTGGATTTGGATTATGTTGATGATTATCTTTGCGTTATTGGCTCATTTAATATATCGTTATCGTATATCTCTCAATGCCCCTTTAAGCTCAATGCCCTTATATGCACCCACCACCGTTTTTCTCATGACTACCAACAAACGATCACTTATAAGCGCCCACACCTTTCAATTAACGTATAGCACTGTACAACAACATTTTCACCACGGCTTCCTTCAGTATAAGGTGCAGTACCAGTAAGCCTGACGTCATGTAATGTGGCCACAGTGAGACCACTGCAACGCCACAATGTTGATTTTCCCCAAAAATTTTAAACAGTTTACTTTTCGATCGCACATGGTTTCCCGCTAGTGCAACCTCGACGAATTCGATAGTGTTTACGATAAATGAGTTTAAAATAGGTAACTTATTAAGCGCCCACCCAAAATGACTTTGCTAACCGTCCTGGGCGCTTAATAGGGGATAATACGGTAAGCTTACTTGTTTACCTAAAATTTAGTCGGACTTTTAAAATTTTATTAGGGCTTACTTTTAGCCGTTTAGCGAATTCTGTATAATGTTTAACACCCTGCTACTGTATGTGCGTTTAAACATTCATGGTGCTATTCAACATATCATCAGCCTGCTTCGATAATTGCCTAACTAATTTTTCATATTTTTGTTGTTTTCTAAAAACTAGAAAAAATGAGTTAGGCAATATCGAAGCAGGCTGACGATTTGTGTTACATGGGTCTATTTCATGAAATATATCTCCTTTTGCAATTTCAGTAGAATATAACAAATTGTTAACATCTTAAGGGTATGCAACCATATATAAACACTTCAAAAGAAGTAAGTTCCCTTTAGGGTTTTCCTTATATTTTCAATACATTGGGTTGAAATGGGTTTTCTGTCAAATTGTTATGAGGTTCATACCAATACTTGACCAAAATTCCAAATCAACAGGTTCTGTCATGCTTGAGTGAGCTTGTATTGAATGACAGAATGTCCCATTTCAAAAGTTGTTAAAATAATGTTTAGTAGTGTGTGTATCCACCACGTTGGTGTATCAATTGACGACATCTATTTCTCATAGTGTTGATGAGGCGCGCTACTCGATATGGAAGTCCAACTCTTGTTGTACCAGAATGTTAGCAACTTTTGAAATGGGACATTCCGTCATTCAATACGTGCTCACTCGAGCATGACAGAACCTGTTGATTTGAAATTTTTGTCAAGTATTGGTATGAAGCCCATAATCATTTGACTGAAAACCCCATTTCATTCCAATGTATTGTTTTGGAAATACAAGGGAACCCCTAAAGGGGAACTTACTTCTTTTGAAGTGTTTATATTTGGAAAGCTTATAATCTAAGGATTGTAAATATGGTAACTCAAAATCCAATATACAGGGTGACCTAAAGTTAACCTAAACCTTTACAGGGTGAGGGTGTAATAATTAAAATGTTATACAAAAATTATAATTTTCTTTTTTTCTTCCATTGTCTAAATGCAGGAACCATTTCTAAAAAGGCTAGGTCAAATACGAAATTTTAAATACTGGAAAAAATAACTAAATTATGCAAAACAAATTAGGACTGATTGCTTTTACATCAAAATTAGAGCCTTGATATCTTTTTTTCCAATTTCCTTCAAGATGTTGAAACCTAGACAGAAAGGGTTTGTGACTATATATGCACATGGTTCATCCTACTTTGTTAATCAGATTTGAAAATCAGTTAATTAGCATTACCCTAATTCTATAACACCACACGGCAACAGATTTTTTTTCCGATGGAGAAAATCCACCCGAAAGGTCACCCCGACCTCCCCCCCCCGGATTTGAACCACAGACCTCCTGCACCAAATCCAATCTCCATTCCACTACACCCCGGCTGCCAATGCTACTCGGCTCAGTATTGCCTCGTTATATAGCCTGGGTCCATTTTGTTCCCAATAACTTGCACGCCGGGTTATAAAAACAGGGTGGCCGTGTGGTGTAGTAGGGTTAGGGATAATTGATATTTTAAGGAAATGATGTAAAGCATTTTTGCATCATATAGAACTAAACTGACATAAGGCCAAACAAAGAAGGTCCGTCTCAGAAGCATTTGGCAAAAAAAGTGCTGTGCGATTTAAAACAAAAAAAAGGCTATGAGGTATGCATTTTTTTGTTGCTAATCTAAGCTTACAGAGACCTATTTTTAAAATATTTTGTAAAAAAAATAAATTAAAAAAACACCTTTTTTAGGCCTCAGCGCGTATACCTATGCGCTGTAGCTCATTTCACATACCAATGCGGGCAGGCTTCTGAGACAGTCAATCTTCTTTGTTTGGCCTAAGACTAAGAATTAGAAAGCTCTGATTACAGGACAACGGTCCATCTTCACCCATCAGACAATTATTTCCTCCTCCTCCTCCTCCTCCTCCTCCTCCTCCTCCTCCTCCTCCTCCTCCTCCTCCACTTTGTTCTCCTCCATTACCTCAACCACCCTACTAATTATGCTTAACAAGCTGTATTAATTAAATCATAAGTGATAGAGTTTTTCTTTTCAGATTATTAAAGATAATTAAAATTGCCTTTAAAATAAGCCCAAACACAAATACAATCAGGGTTTGAATTAATCGAAGGCATCGAAGGCCATTGCCTTCGATGCCCCACCTAGTAGCCTTGATGCCCTCAATTTCTGGCGGTTTTCACTCCATTCAAAAGTACATACATTGTAATGGCCTTGGATAAAGTTGGTGCCCTTTCAAATTGCCTTAAATTGCCTGCCCTTTTCATTTCTTATTTCAAGGCCTGAATACAATACCGTACTGACACGTGTATAGTCCCATACTCGATTTAAGTCCCACCCCCTAATTAAGCTGATATCTCAGACTATGGTGGGCACCCGTCTCAAATCCCAGGGGTAAAAAGTAGTGTACAAGCCTTAGAAAAATAACTTTCAGTAACTCAGCCGGACACAAACAGCATTGAACTTTATTAAAAGTAGGCATGAGTTATCCCGTGCAATTTCTCTTATGTGACACGGATCATTCTATACGTGCGTATAACGGAACCCGTATCCATCCCGCATTATGTGTCCCCCCGTGTGTTCCCTCAAACACACTGGGTCTGGGAGTAGAAATCATCCGCGCAATAACCTGCAGTCCTGCAAAGTGTAGCCTTTGATTTAACTGGCGTAGCATCTCGAAATGCGATCACACTTTTGAAGATTTGCAATGATATTGCACAAATGTGTAGCAAAAAGTGACGCAAAAAGATTTCCTACTTGTGTATAGTCCCATACTCGATTTAAGTCGTCCCACCCCTAATTGAGCTTACATCTCAGACTAGGATGGGCACCCGTCTTAAGTCCCAGAGGTAAAAAGTAGTGTACAAGTCTTAGAAAAATTACTTTCAGTAACTCAGCATTGAACTTTATTTAAAGTAGGCATGAGTTATCCCCGCGCAATTTCTCTTACGTGACACGGATCATTCTATAGGTGCGTATCATCCCGCACTCCGGTCTTGGAGTAGAAATAATCCCTGCGATAACCGGCAGAGTGCATAACACCAAGTGTAGCGTTCGATTTAACTGGCGCAGGATTTCGAAATGCGACACACTTTTGAAGATTTGCAATGCTATTGCACAAATATGTAGCAAAAACTGACGCAAAAAGATTCCCTACTTGATATTTGATCACGTACCATCAAAGCCAAACCATCAAAGATAGAGTTTCATCTTCAAATAACTAGAAAAAGTATGATAAATCCTGATGTATCGGCAGTTAATATTTAGTTTTCGTTAGAGTCAAAATTGCCATTGCTTTACACGTAGGTGCGCATATTTTTTCTGTCTGTTTAAAATTAACAAAATGGCGGATTTCTGCGCAAGTCAGAGAATGCTTAATCATGACGTCACTTCTGATGCTACATGTAGTCTTGTTCTCGTGCCGCCGAGTGTTACAAAAAGGAGCCAATAAAAGTGACTTGGAATAAAACTAGTGGTGCACCACGGATACAAGGAATCATAACAAAATGGCGCGCGATCGTAAGAAGATGTAAACAATTATGAAATCTATCGTGACTCGTGAGCGAAATAATACCTGTATTTCCTTGTGTTTTATTACTAAAATTTGTTAGTTCAAATTGTAAAATCTAGATTTTAATTTTCATGCACACATGGGCACCCGATTTAAGTCCCACCCCCTAATTTTAGTATATTTTGGGGTAAAAAAAGGTGGGACTTCGACTATACACGCGTCAGTACGGTAGGTTCCAACAAACACCTCTAATTTTGGGAAATCGCTGAATTAATGTCCGCGGACATGATGTGAAAAACCCCACCTTTTCCCCGATCATGTGTACCCAAAGTCAATGTTGACACAACTGGGGTTAGGACAATGACCTCTTGACTGGTTTTGGCTTTGTGCAGTCTGCAGTTTGTTTACCTCCCACTCACAAAAAAACACATCCAAAAACAAAACAACAACAAATGGATGCAGTACTGTGCTTTGAAAAAATTGGGCTGGCACGTTCAATAAACATGTATTTTCACTTTTTATTTTCATGTTTGTGTTGCCATGACAACAATATGAGAAATTTGCAAAAAACGACATCACACACACAAGCCCTGCATAAGTAACTAAATACATTTTGAAGTCTTGCCAATATCATCAAGTCATCCCCTTTTTACTGATGACTAAACTTGCAGGAAATTGTGCACACACTGCAGAGGGGGGATACTACTATAGGTGACCTTGGTGATCCCCTATTGCCGTTAACAATAAAGCAACACGTTTTAACAAACCAGTCACCGATACAGTAGATCAATCCAGTGACAGTTAATGATCAATCCAAGCAAGGCATGTGTCCAAGTAATCACATTAAAGGCATATTATGTGATCTTTTCCAGAGAGCGCCCTCTATTCATGATTTTTTTTAGAAAGTAGATTTTCTTGCAGATTTACATTTCCGATCATAAATCATACATACATTCCAAGTTACAGAGCGATACGATTCCTAATTACCTCAAAATCATGGTTTTAGAGTGAATTTAGAGTGAAAAATATAAACTGTCGGGATTCCGACAGTTTATTTTCACTCTAAAACCATGATTTTGAAGTAATTAAGAATCGTATCGCCCTGTAACTTGGAACGTATGCATGATTTATGATCAGAAATGTAAATCTGCAAGAAAATCTGCTTTCTATTTTTTTTCGATGTCGAGGGCGTTCCCTGGAAAGATCACATAATATACCTTTAAGTCGTGTAAGCGACTTTTGGGTTTTGTTTATATTTTGCATTTTGTGTAAAGATGATTAAATTAGCATGTAGAGGAAACCCTTCGGCCAATGACCCTGTCAAGGATTCTGAAAAAGGTCTGCATTTGGCCGTATTTTGTGATGGTGTTTTATGGTCTGAGCCGGGGTCTGAGCAGGCTGTGTTTGTTGTCAACGGCATGTGTCTTACTGTATAGGTGGAAATAATCACGCTACATTTATTATCGTGCTTTACACACTCGCGAAAATACTAACATGCAAATATATTTCATTGCGATTGCATAGGTCTATGTGATGAAACTACAAATCACGATTTAACAAAAAACAGTTGAAAATCTGCAGAGCGCGAAAAATTAATGGCACAAAAATTACCCCGTTTACAAATTACAGTAATAATGAAGGATTACGCATAGACAGGTGAAGACTCAGTGGACTAACCTTATTATTAGTTGGGGGGGGGGGGGGGGGGGGGGGAAGGGAGAAACTAAAGGGAAGAGGGGAGGCTAAAAGAAATTAGCCCCTGATCCTATGTTAGTTGGGTGATGCTTTCTAATTGCACCTCATCTAGTATAAGTATGTCTTCACCTGTATGTAAAAATCCGATATTGTATTCATGCTCGCACCCTTTTAATACACCTCAGATTACGACTATGGAGGACTGTACTGCATACTTTATTAATTGTCTGTCTTGCTGATGATATCATGCCACTCCTTCGATACTAATCCAGGATAGCTTACAATGTACATGTGTTGCAGGAGAATGTGTGGTTAGTTGGTTTAGTCCAGGCCTTCTCAAATGGTGGCGCGCGCGCCACAGTGGCGCATTGCATCAATCCGAGTGGCGCACGGAAGGACGCATGGAAAAGAAGAAAAAAGGGGGAAGAATATATCCCCAACTTCAACAAGATCGCAAGAAGTATGAAGAGCCACTTCAGCCACTAACTGTAGTGGGTTAAATCATGATTATAAGTAGTAGGCCTATTGATTATCACTACATATTTGCTACCATTTTTTGTACATTTTGCCATCAACATCTCTTTATTTCTTGTACCATATTGCATGCAAATATAGCTCTCCTTAGCCTCTTAAAAGGGGGAAAACCCATGAGCTTCCAGGAGCGAAAGGGGCCCTAAGGTGGCTTCTGGACCACACCCGTTGTTAGCTTCGCTTGCTAACATCTTAAAAGTGGTGCTTCACAAAATCTAATTGAGAAGCCCTGGTTTAGTCTATTATTATCTTGTATGTGACAGGCAGTCAATGAACTCTGGTCAATGGCTTTTAAGCCATTGACCATGTTGTTTTTCATTGTTGTATGAGATCTAGTCAGTTGGTTAGCAATAACACAGTGGTGTAACTCCTCTGCGCTCTGGGCGGGCGGGACCCCGACTTAAAAGGGGCACCCAGGCCTGGATACTCTTTCAGCACAATACCGTATTGCAAGAAGGGGAAACATTTACTCACCATACGTTTGGATGCCCCCTTCAACAAACAAATTCCTTGGCACAGCCAGGTTAATTACTGATAAACGTCCTTATTTGTTGTTTCAATCAGTTATCATAGTTGACTAATTTGATACAGACTTGCTTCCATAAGATTAAGAAACACCTTCTATTTTTGTTAACACTCGATATAATCAGGTCATATTGACTTTGACACACATTTGACTTTAAGACTGGAGGATTTACTATGTGCGTGTGTAGTTGCTTCCTGCCCGCGATTGATCACTGGACGTGACTAATGCACAACAAGTCACCGTCTTCTAGACTTACAAGTCTGCACCGTAAGGTTCAGTAACAACTTCTCAGAAGTGTTTATAACTGTTTAGTAATGGGGATACACACACACTTACGCACTTTCTGGATTTAGAGTCATCATGACACATGGTCGATTTGTTGGCTACACATAGGGAGTATGTTGTGTGATGTGTAGCTGGACAAAGAACACAGTCAGAGCAGTGTGAGGAATGTAACAGGAGTCACATGTGTAATCTTGTGAGCACTCTTTGTTGGATAACATTTTAGTTGGATTACGTTGGACAATAATCAATTTCTTAAGATCAGCATAGAATTAAAGCAGGTGATTTTACTGGTAATAGTTTTGAATAGATATATGTAGCTGGAACCTGGACTAAAAGGTGATGATGAACTACCTACACTTTCTTGTTTCATAAGGATTCATGTGGTTGGATTAAGTTGGACAAAGATCAATTTCTTCAGATCAGCATAGAACTGGAGCAGATGTGTTTTACTGGTAATTGAACGGATATAGCTGGAACCTGGATCAAAGGTGATGATAAAATCTTGTGAATTACCGACACCATGTGTGATTAGTTAAAAAGACTGCACCTGTTTGTGCCTGTTTGTCACTGATTGCATCACTTCATTGTTTGGTAGGTGCTACAACTGGATAACCAAAAGGATCTTGTGAATTACCTACGGTTTGTGATTGTCGTTTTCTTCAATTGACCTATGACCTTATATAATTCATCTACCCCATCTTAGATACTAGCGTTATCAAGATGCCGCAAGAGATACAGGTGCTTAGTAACAATCTTGTTAATATACAACAACATTTTCCAAAAGCGGCTACCGTTGAGTGTGTGCGTCACGGTCGTCATAGTTGCCAGCGTCGGAGCTGCCGCAGGTCAAAGGGCAAACAGGGCGCAAAGAAAACACCTTCATTGCTCAGGTAATCAAGCTGCATGATGGGATACAAAGAGTGGCTTTTCAAAATATTTGCGTGTAGCATTTGAATTACAGCACTGGATTTTGTTTTACAAAAACATTATATAAGGGTCATTCAATTAGTTCTCCTCCTACCCATATTTTTACTAATAAATAGGCCAACCCTATGACATTTTCCATGATCGTAGTTTTGAATCTCAGCTACAAATTCATAGTAAATTGATCCAAGTGTTGGTTTACAAGTACCTTTTTACAGATGCAGTGAAAACTGAATGCCCATTGTGTCAGGGGTGTGCCACTCAGCTTGCCGATCGGGTCCACTTTTAAATTAAAGTTTAGTCAGCATAGAATTGATGGCGCTATACTGATAAGGCGTGATTGTAGCAGACGATGGTAGACACGAACGGTCGTTAATTTTGAATTTCCATTACTTTCAATGTAACAATGGATTATGCCCGGGATTTTGATTATATGACCCCATAAAATTCATCACACGTTGGAACTAAATTATTTCATCCAAAAACCGCTGGAGTAGGATAACCAACTCCAGTGTCAGTATCAGTTTTTAACAGCAAGCTGTGTGTAAATCTACCGCGTGCACAGCGCCACCAATTCTATGCTGACTAACACGCCGGTCACCGACGCATTCCAGACGATTATCATCATTTATTCAAATATTCAAAAGGACCGTTTTCGCTACGTACGTTAGTATACGACTTTCCTATCCCAAAATTAATAGTATCCCTGATTGTGTGTGATGGAACATCTACACAGAAATAAACTATCCACTTTGGTTCCTCCTGCATCTAAGATCAAGATTCTTGTCATAAATGAAGAATATGGTTTCTCTGATGTACCGTGCGTCAATATGGCAGCGGCGCAGCATCAGAATCGTAGCGCCAGAGTCGTGTATGTGGATATGTTGAGTGTTATAAATACTGATTTTTGTCTCGCCTGATGTAATCAGAAAGAGACTATGTTATCACTATTTCTGTCCGGCGTCCGGCGTCCGGCGTCCGCCGTATGCCGTATGCCGTCCGCCGTGTGCTAAGAAATACCTTTGTGACGCGATATCTGGAGATCCGTAAGGCCTATCGTGATGGGACTTGGTGGAGGGAAGGGGGGTGGTGCGTTCTGTTGCTGATTGATTTTTCAAGGTCATCGGGGGTCATACAAGGTCATCGGGGTCAAATATGCTTAAAACTTTTGAGACGCGTTGTGACGCGATATCTAGAGATCCGTAAGGCCTATCTTGATGGGACTTGATGTCAGGGAAGGGGGTGGGGTGTTCTTTTGCTGATTAGATTTTCAAGGTCATTGGAGGTCATTCAAGGTCATCGGGGTCAAATATGCGGTCAAATAAGATCCGTAAGGCCGATCTTGATGGGATTTGGTGGAGGGAAGGGGGTGGTGTGTTCTTTTTGCTGATTAAATTTTCAAGGTCATCAGAGGTCATTCAAGGTCATCGGGGGTCAAATATGGGGTCAAATAGATCAGTAAGGCCTATCTTGATGGGATTTGGTGGAGGGAAGAGGGATGGTGTGTTCTTTTTGTTGATTAAATTTTCAAGGTCACCAGAGGTCATCGGGGTCAAATATGGGGTCAAATAGATCATTAAGGCCTATATTGATGAGATTTGGTGGAGGGAAGGGGAGTGGTGTGTTCTTTTTGCTGAATAAATTTTCAAGGTCATCAGAGGTCATTCAAGGTCATCGGGGGTCAAATAAGATCCATAAGGCCTATCTTGATTGGATTTGGTGGAAGGAAGGGGGATGGTGTGTTCTTTTTGTTCTTAATTTTTCGGGGTCATCGGGGGTCATATATGGGGTCAAATAGATCAGTAAGGCCTATCTTGATGGGATTTGGTGGACGGAAGAGGGATGGTGTGTTCTTTTTGTTGATTAATTTTTCGGGGTCATTGGGGGTCAAATATGGGGTCAAATAGATCAGTAAGGCCTATCTTGATGGGATTTGGTGGAGGAAAGGGGGTGGTGTGTTCTTTTTGTTGATTATTTTTCGGGGTCATTGGGGGTCAAATATGGGGTCAAATAGATCAGTAAGGCCTGGATTTGGTGGAGGGAAGGGGGGTGGTGTGTTCTTTTTGTTGATTAATTTTTCGGGGTCATCGGGGGTCAAATAGATCAGTAAGGCCTATTATCTTGATGGGATTTGGTGGACGGAAGAGGGATGGTGTGTTCTTTTTGTTGATTAATTTTTCGGGGTCATCGGGGTCAAATATGGGGTCAAATAGATCAGTAAGGCCTATCTTGATGGGATTTGGTGGACGGAAGAGGGATGGGGTGTTCTTTTTGTTGATTAATTTTTCGGGGTCATCGGGGTCAAATATGGGGTCAAATAGATCAGTAAGGCCTATCTTGATGGGATTTGGTGGACGGAAGAGGGATGGGGTGTTCTTTTTGTTGATTCTTTTTTCGGGGTCATCGGGGGTCAAATATGGGGTCAAATAGATCAGTAAGGCCTATCTTGATGGGATTTGGTGGACGGAGGAGGGATGGTGTGTTCTTTTTGTTGATTCATTTTTCGGGGTCATCGGGGGTCAAATATGGGGTCAAATAGATCAGTAAGGCCTATCTTGATGGGATTTGGGGGACGTAAGAGGGATGGTGTGTTCTTTTTGTTGATTTATTTTTCGGGGTCATCGGGGTCAAATATGGGGTCAAATAGATCAGTAAGGCCTATCTTGATGGGATTTGGTGGACGGAAGAGGGATGGGGTGTTCTTTTTGTTGATTATTTTTTCGGGGTCATCGGGGGTCAAATATGGGGTCAAATAGATCAGTAAGGCCTATCTTGATGGGATTTGGTGGACGGAAGAGGGGTGGTGTGTTCTTTTTGTTGATTAATTTTTCTGGGTCATCGGGGGTCAAATATGGGGTCAAATAGATCAGTAAGGCCTATCTTGATGGGATTTGGTGGAGGGAAGGGGGGTGGTGTGTTCTTTTTGTTGATTAATTTTTCGGGGTCATCGGGGGTCAAATATGGGGTCAAATAGATCAGTAAGGCCTATATTGATGGGATTTGGTGGACGGAAGAGGGATGGTGTGTTCTTTTTGTTGATTAATTTTTCTGGGTCATTGGGGGTCAAATATGGGGTCAAATAGATCAGTAAGGCCTATCTTGATGGGATTTGGTGGACGGAAGAGGGATGGTGTGTTCTTTTTGTTGATTAATTTTTCGGGGTCATCTGGGGTCAAAAATGGGGTCAAATAGATCAGTAAGGCCTATCTTGATGGGATTTGGTGGACGGAAGAGGGATGGTGTGTTCTTTTTGTTGATTAATTTTTCGGGGTCAAATATGGGGTCAAATAGATCAGTAAGGCCTATCTTGATGGGATTTGGTGGAGGGAAGGGGGGTGGTGTGTTCTTTTTGTTGATTAATTTTTCGGGGTCATCGGGGGTCAAATATGGGGTCAAATAGATCAGTAAGGCCTATCTTGATGGGATTTGGTGGACGGAAGAGGGATGGTGTGTTCTTTTTGTTGATTTATTTTTCGGGGTCATCGGGGTCAAATATGGGGTCAAATAGATCAGTAAGGCCTATCTTGATGGGATTTGGTGGACGGAAGAGGGATGGGGTGTTCTTTTTGTTGATTATTTTTTCGGGGTCATCGGGGGTCAAATATGGGGTCAAATAGATCAGTAAGGCCTATCTTGATGGGATTTGGTGGACGGAAGAGGGGTGGTGTGTTCTTTTTGTTGATTAATTTTTCTGGGTCATCGGGGGTCAAATATGGGGTCAAATAGATCAGTAAGGCCTATCTTGATGGGATTTGGTGGAGGGAAGGGGGGGTGGTGTGTTCTTTTTGTTGATTAATTTTTCGGGGTCATCGGGGGTCAAATATGGGGTCAAATAGATCAGTAAGGCCTATATTGATGGGATTTGGTGGACGGAAGAGGGATGGTGTGTTCTTTTTGTTGATTAATTTTTCTGGGTCATTGGGGGTCAAATATGGGGTCAAATAGATCAGTAAGGCCTATCTTGATGGGATTTGGTGGACGGAAGAGGGATGGTGTGTTCTTTTTGTTGATTAATTTTTCGGGGTCATCTGGGGTCAAATATGGGGTCAAATAGATCAGTAAGGCCTATCTTGATGGGATTTGGTGGACGGAAGAGGGATGGTGTGTTCTTTTTGTTGATTAATTTTTCGGGGTCAAATATGGGGTCAAATAGATCAGTAAGGCCTATCTTGATGGGATTTGGTGGAGGGAAGGGGGGTGGTGTGTTCTTTTTGTTGATTAATTTTTCGGGGTCATCGGGGGTCAAATATGGGGTCAAATAGATCAGTAAGGCCTATCTTGATGGGATTTGGTGGACGGAAGAGGGATGGTGTGTTCTTTTTGTTGATTAATTTTTCGGGGTCATCGGGGGTCAAATAGATCAGTAAGGCCTATCTTGATGGGATTTGGTGGAGGGAAGGGGGGTGGTGTGTTCTTTTGGTTGATTACTTTTTCGGGGTCATCAGGGGTCAAATATAGGGTCAAATGATCAGTAAGGCCTATCTTGATGGGATTTGGTGGAGGGAAGGGGGGTGGTGTGTTCTTTTTGTTGATTAATTTTTCGGGGTCATCGGGGGTCAAATATGGGGTCAAATAGATCAGTAAGGCCTATCTTGATTGGATTTGGTGGAGGGAAGGGGGGTGGTGTATTCTTTTTGCTGATTAAATTTTCAAGGTCATCGGAGGTCATTCAAGGTCATCTGGGGTCAAATAAGATCCGTAAGGCCTATCTTGATGGGATTTGGTGGACGGAAGAGGGATGGTGTGTTCTTTTTGTTGATTAATTTGTCGAGGTCATCAGAGGTCGTCATCTGGGGTCAAATAAGATCCGTAAGGCCTATCTTGATGTGATTTGGTGGAGGGAAGGGGGTTGGTGTGTTCTTTTTGCTGATTAAATTTTCAAGGTCATCAGAGGTCATCTGGGGTTAAATAAGATCTGTAAGGCCTATCTTGATGTGATTTGGTGTAGGGAAGGGGGTTGGTGTGTTCTTTTTGTTGATTAAATTAACTACAATGCATACCTCTGTGACAGTGCTACATTGTATCATATGTTTCATCATCATTTCTTTCAAGTCACTTTTGATGAACAGGCGAGACGCGCCGTTCGAGAACCGCCTTGTGTTGAGTGTCTTCCAATGGCAGTGACGGCACCACGGGTAAGGGGGGGGGGGGGGGGGAATTTCCCCCCTGCCCCCACAGTATGCACCAAAAAAACCTTTTGAATTTAGTTAAAATAAGAAAAAACTAGACAATTTAAGCATAAAAAGACAATTTTTTCCGCGCTGTGCGCACATATTCTTACTTAATTAGGTTTAATTAGACCAAATGTTGACAATTATAGCATAAACAGCTAAATTGTGCACGCAAGCTCACATTTTCATTCCAAATTAGTTAGTATAAGACAAAATTTGACCATTTAAGCGTAAAATGGCACAAACAATTTGTGCGCATCAATTTTTTTCATGCCCCCCTAAAAAAAGTCTTGCCCCCACCAAAATTATGAGGCTGGTGCCACCACTGTCCAATGGTTACACTAAAGAAGAAGATCAACCAACTCTTAGCATGTGTGCATAGTGGTAATCACATTGTTTGCTTTTATTTTGTTTTTACAGAGAGAAAGCATTAGCAGCAACAGCACATCAAGATGTTCAGTTAGCCTCAGATTGGTAAGTATCAGTCCCATTTAGAAGACTTAGGTCCGGGGGGCACTGACATTGAAAAGGGTATAGGTATGTGCCGCGCTGAAGACCCCTTTTTCACCCTCTGCTGCTAGCTCTTATGACTCCCCTTTTGAGCCTGCATCAGTTCTTTAGACCCCAATTTTATTGAAAATTTAAAAATCACGAAATTTTGTGTTCCAAAGCCCCAATTCTTCGAACATTTTGCGTTCTAAAACCAAAAAAAAGTTCTCAAGACCTACTTTTTTGAAAAAAATCAGTTCCTAAGGCCCTATTTTTTGTCATAAAATCCACTCAGTTCAGTTCTGTAGCCCCCCCTTTTTTGAAACCCTGAGCAGCACACCCCTACCCAATAAAAAATTGACCCCCCCCCCCCCCCCCCCCCCGGGTCTGTATGCATAAAACAAGTTAAACCCTGTCTAACATTAGACCTGGTCTAAGTGAAGAGTAGTCCTTCTGGAAGGACCATTTTATTCTTTTATGTCCTTATTCTCCCTAGTAAAATCCAAAAGTAAAAAAGGAGTTGCAAATTAGGCTAATTTAACATTAACAATGTATTGCCCTTTATAAAGGTTCATTAACCCTAACTCAACTAGGGCCTACATCACACGGCAACTGTGCGGAAAAAATGTTTTTATAACCCGGCGTGCAGGTTTTTGGGGTACAAAACGGACCCAGGCTATATAACGAGGCGAATATACTCGCCAAGTGTCGACTGGCAGCGGTGGTGTAGTGGCTAGAATCTGGGTTGGGGTGCTGGAGGTCCGTGGTTTAAATCCCGGGGGTCGGGGTGACCTTTCTGGTGAATTTTGGGTGTCGGAAAAGAAATCTGTTGCCGTGAGGTGATCTCGAGTTAGGGTTATTAATGTAGAATGATCTCCTCAAAGCGTAAAAAGAACCTTACGGGAAGGACTATTCTTTATTTAGACCAGGTTTAAAGTTAGACCGGGTTTAAAAAATGTTTTGTATACTGACCTCAGAGTGCAGACTCCCTCCACAACATTTTGTTTCGAGTCAACATTTTTTTTACCACCCAAATTTAAGGCAAATGTGTTTCATATTTTGTTACAGCTTGACATCTAGGCAAAATAAAATGTTCAGATAGTAAGGTTTACAATGAAGGGGGTTGACAAAAAAAAAAATCATTTTTTAGGCCATTTTCAGCATAAAAATACAATTTTTGGGCAAAAATGTAAAGTTTTCTTTTCTTTTGTAGTTAATATCCTTGAACAATGTATTATCCACCAGTCATCAGTTGGGTCTGATTGCATGTTTATTAAGGAATGCTTTGTACTTACAGCTGCTAAAACATAAAGAAAATAAAGGCACAAAGGAGAGCAAAATGGCATTGTTCTCAGTTTTGCACAGTAGTTTTATTTGCCACACATATTCGCTAGGTGCTTTAAATCTATCATGCGATGCTTGAATAAATCAGCACACTACTTTGACACGGTCTATGAACTTTCTAGATAGTTTTATGATGACAAACAGGTTAAAGTTAACATTATTGGGCTTTCAAGGGTTATGTAACATGATGGTATAGAACAGGGGTTCTCATCCTGGGGGTTGTGACCACCATGGGGGTCGTTTGGGGTTTTCCAGGGGGTCATGAAGGGATCATAAATATAGCTTTTTGGGGAACCATTTTGATATTTCGCTCTAAAAAGGCTTAGAAAAAACTCAAAAGACACTTTCAAATGCTAAATTTCCTGCTCGCTACGCTCGCATCATATAACCAAGCCATTTCAGTTTGAATAAATCGGTTTTTTTTTTCAGTTTTCAATTTTGTTGGATGGGGGGGGGGTCACGGTACCGACTAATATTGTCAAAAGGGGTCGTGGGCCAAAAAGGTTAAGAACTACTGGTATAGAATCATATCACAAGTACATCACAAGACCATTAATACTCCTTCCCCTCAAAGCCATTAATGTACTCTGATAATGACTAATGTGCTATAATTAAATTGACCAATTAAATGACTAATATACATGTACCATAATACAATTGACCAATTACTGATATACGTGCATTGTAATGACCTAATTAGCCAACAATTTGCCATGTAATGCCCGATTAATAGCTATTAGATTTAACCCTAAACATCCTACACACTACGAATCCCTACGAAGCTAGCTGCTGGTACGGCGCGATCGACCAGTGTATAGGCTTGTTCAGACGGCCACTGAAGTTATTCTTGAGCTTTAATATTTTTTACTGCTAACCCAGAGTGTCTGTCCACACGACAAACTTAACCTCGAGAATAGCGATGCTACTGCGGTAGTTTAGAGGTTAACTCAAGGTCATGCGACTCTTCATTTTGCGGTAAGACCTGGTCACAGGTCATAAATCTCACTCGCGGTTAGCATTACGATGGATTCACACGGCGCACACACTCTCGGTTAGCTTTCTGTTAGTGCTTCAGGGTTAGTTAACCGTAAGATCTTTTAGGGTTAACATTCCAGCTTTATACTCGGGGTTAGTTAACCATGATCGATTCACACGGCCGTTAACCAAGAGTTTAACCTCTAGGTTAGCGAATTTGACGCTAACCAAGAGGTTAGCGTCCCTCGTCGGAATGCACCTTATCCCGTGCTACAATCCGGCAGACTATCAATAGTTTTTAAAATTTGAAGCTGACCAGTTATATATAGCGCAGTGAGTAATAAGGTATCTGACTTGCTCGCACACGCCCCGGGTTTGATCCCCAGTGCATGCCCCCCAAATTTGACCCGTCTTTCTCCACTTATAGTTTCATTCGAAAAAAAAACGCACAGGGAGTTACAGTAACAAATATGGCAATCTTCTTTTTACCATTTGGGGTGGGGGATGGGTGCACTGAATACTTTTTAGGTCTGGGTGTGTATCATCCTGGGTCTTAAAAGTAGGAATTTTTGGAACTGGTCTTTGGAAAAAACAAACCCTGTGTTGTACAAGCCAACATACCTCTTAGGTAGGGTCGGTCGGGCATTTTAAAAACTATTTCCAAATATTTTCCAAACATTTCCAAACATTTCTGCAATTATAGAAGGAAAAAAAGGAAGAAAAAAAAGGAACATTCGAGCCTGTAGAACAGGTATTTTTTGGTCGCACAAGAGCAAATTTAAAAAAAGTTTTGTACAAAAATACTTAAATATTAGAACTTAGAAGAAAAAAAGGGGAAAAACAGAGTTTTAAATTTTAAAGAAAGAGGGGTCTTAAAACTGACTGGGCTGAAAAAGGGGGCTTTCAGAATGATCAGAGGAATTGTCAGAGGGGCGCACAAACGACTTAAATACCACTTTCCATTGTCAATGGCCCCCTGTCTCCCCTTGCCTTCACAATGTCACATGGCTAGTACAATTTTCTGTGATAAATGTACAATGTGTGTTCCAACTTGTGATTCGGTGACTCATGATCCATTTGGGGGAGGGGGAAGTGTCTCCGCTCAATCAATTTCAACTTAACCCTGGCTGTAACTTGACGATGACTGAACAATTAGGTTTCGCTGCTAAAAATAGATATGATCTGCAAAGTTTGGTTGTAATAGTTTAGTTGTTTTGATTCTGGAAGTAAACATGTTTACATCACAGGGGGGTATTCTGTCTGCTTAATATGATGTACTGTAAAAGCCAATATTTTGTTGTACAGATATTTTCGCACATTTTGATCATAGACATTTCGCGAAAAAAAAATTCTTCGCGGGCGACCTTCTGGATGTACTGTATGAATGTTGAAATCAACATTTTCACGTGTTATCGCGAAAATAAAACCACCACAAACATTTCAGCTTTTACAGTAATTGGTGTAGGATGTAGGTACATGTAGGTCAAAATTGACTGTACTGGGCACCACTTCTCTCTTTTTTTTAAATTCCAGAAGTACACAAGTTTACATGGGGAGAGGGTGTCTTAGCAAGATATGATCTACATCTAACACAAACATTACTTGACCAGGTGTTTATATGTTATCTAATTCAAAATCAATAATCGGTACTAAAAGACCTAGATATTTCTTTTTTTGTTGTTGCCTAAGGCGAAAAAAAGAAACACTGTTTTACGGGCATACGGGCCTCTCAGGATGGGTCGGTCGGTCGGACTCGGTCCAGTGTTAAAAAAATAAAATTAATTTAAAACTTTCCCCCTTGAAAAATGACAGTAAAAATCAAACAATCTGGACAAATCTTGCCACATTTTGACAAGCCAAACAAATTATTTGGGTCATTATTCATTTGCACATGATTTTTTTTCTCTCACCAATTTCTTAAAAAATGGCTTAGTCGGGCCAGTAGAACAGGGTTTCTTTTTTTCATCGCCTAAAAGAAGATTGTTTTATAAATCAGAGTTTATCGACAAACAAACAAAACTTTTCTTGGGGTTATAAAAAGACTGTTTAGTCAGGAAGTCGTTGGTGTGAGAATCACAACTTGTTCCTTTTCCTGATTAACACTGTGCTAGCTGACATATAAGTGATAGCTGTCTACAAGCAACTGTTAATGCTACGCTAGCAAACGATTATTGTAGCATAAAAGGTTTCACTCTTAAATCTTAGGCCATGAACCCCGATCTACAGCAAATGGACATATCTCAGTAGGGTCGGCGATAGGGTCAGAAGTTCGTCAGGGGGTGTGAAAATCCATTTTAAGATTCTTTAAAAGGATTTGGCGAGTCTTCATTCAAGACAGATTAATCCACGAACAACTTGGATTTCACAACTTTACCGGCGGGAATCTTTGCGAGAATCTTTTCTTGGATTCTCCTCGAATTTCTGACCCTGGTCCATCGGTTGAGTTTTTTCTTCAAAAACTTGGTGAAATTTGGGTGAATTTCAAAAATGTCTGAACTTTAAAATAAATTTTTAAAAATCTTCTTTTTTCATACACCCCCTCCTCCCCCAAAACACACACCAAATGTTGAAGAAGAAAAAATAATCGTTCAGGTGCGTAGAGCAGGGATATTGCTTATCACCTTAAGAAAGTGTGGAATAAATTGAATAGTTGTGATTTCTCTCGTTCACTTAATTAATGGTACAGCATATAAATTATTAAAACCAATAAGAAGTATCAGTTTCAGTCATAAATGTATTACATACACTGAGCCAAAAAAGAAACTTATAAAAAGAAAGAAACTTATAAAATTTTAACAGATCACCAAATAAAATTCTGTGCATGAAAATGTACCAAATTTGGATACAATATTACTGTTATTTGCAGTAATATTGTATCCAAATTTGGTACATTTTCATGCACAGAATTTTATTTGGTGATATGTTAAAATTGTATAAGTTTCTTTTTTTTTATAAGTTTCTTTTTTGGCTCAGTGTATAACTTACCAAACTCATATAACGTACAGGGTCCACATTAAGGATTTTATTTTGAATAGCAAAAACAGCTTGGTGAGCATGCATGCATTTTGAAATATTTTCCAAATTTTGTATGTAGACATATATGGCATAAAATTGCTGTACACATTTTCAAAATTGTGTAGCAAACAAAAATTGAGGATTGAGGAGCATTTTGCTACTGAAGCAGAACCTAAATTAGTAGTTGTGTAGAAAAATGATTTGGCTTTCTCATTGATTGTGATGGGGTCAGGAATTGAAATACAGCCATTGGGGTGTGGTATACAGTATTGACTTGCTTACTGTAAAAGTGGTCATATTCACGCGAATTAAATGTCCATGCTTTGCTGATTTTCAGCCATTTGGCTTGTTTTTAAATTCGCAATTTAATTGTTCATTACATAGACTCATACACAAAATAAATATATTTGCATGTTTTTATTTTCGGGGTAGCTGCTTTGAGTGAAAAAAGCATGAAAATATCCATGTTTACAGTACCCCTTTTAATTTTCATTCTGCTAATTGTGAAGACAAACCATGTTTTAGCCCCAATCATTTCTAAACGCTAGAACCCTCACATAAAACTCCAGGGGGGGGGGGGGGGGGGGGTCAAATGGGCCCAATCTGAAGGGAAGAAGGATGTTATGGTAGACTGGGTCCCCGCATCCCTCTTTTTGACTGCCATTGTTAATAATGGCGGACAAATAAGTGAGGGACTGGGAAAAAGCGTGTCAGAACAGTGTGCGGCCTCTATGTGAAATTCCACAAAGACAGAGAATTTGGTCCAATTCAAATTGCCGAGCATTGCGGGTTGGTCCAATTCGAACTGCCAAGCGTTGCGGGATCATCACGCTGCACCGTGGGAGGTTAATCCTGCATCCCGAAACGTAAAACGATGTTCAACGCCCTGTGAAACCATCGGTGCAGTGCACAGTTTTCTAACTATATATCTTTTTTTTAGACTTCATATTAAGCACCCTTGTGCTGGGGCCATGTGCAAAAAGTGAAGACAGTAAGGATTTGGTCTAGGAGGATGGCTTTGGAGGCACTGGGGATCGAACCAGGGGCCTTTGCTAAAGTTAGCCTATGATCACCCAGTGAGAGGGTTCCCACTGTGTAGGGGGGGAGGACCTATGTATAAAAGTTGTACTCACCTGTGTGAATGCACTCTTAAAAACTACCCTTAAAGTAGATTAGGAAAAGAAGGAAAAAGTGACCCTTAATAAGGATTTAGCTTTACGAATGAATGTATGAAGTAATTGTGTGATTCAATTGTTAGTGTTAAAATTTGTCTCATAGGCGTAACCATTTTGGGTTATTTTTACATTGATGATCCTTGATTATGAGCCTAAGCTACCCTTAGTGTGGATTTAGGTTGATAAATACACCAATATTGTCTGAAATTGCGATTTTTATACCCTTAGCTTGAGCTCATGCGGACCGGCGTTGTGGTAGAAAAAAGCACCCTTAATCCGTGTGTTCATTTACACAGATGATTACAACAATATACCTGTCCCCCCCCCCCAAGTAGTCATGAGGGTTTTGAAATTGACTTAATTAATTAACTTTAAAAAAGTGTCCTAATTTATGTTTTTCACCATCAGTGTGATAAACTAAAAGATTTTCATTTTAGGCCTGATGAGTATAGCATGTCCTACTCGGTTGTTGACTTCCAATGTTATCAATCAAGATATTTTGAAGCCCATTGGGCTACTTTTAAAAGTTAAAAAGTTATGCCATAGATCTACACTATTGGACCCCATATTAAATCTGAGCACATAAACACTGAGAACCTGATCGGAAAATCGCCCAGATTGTATACAATCTTAGTAATCATCTCCAAATGATGATTGTTTTTTGTAAAGCCCTATTGAAGACCTTATGCATTTTTAGTAGGGATATCTAAAATGCATTTGTCGACCTAATTGGGCTACATTGTCCAATTTATGATGCATTGAAACCTGGTGTTTTAAGGAAGATATTAGGCAACTTGTCCACATGATTTTGGGCTACTGATAATTTGTTAACACCGTTGAATCGTATAGTCGATTGATAACAATGAATTACTCTACTTGGCTTGAGTCGTGTAATGCAAACTCACTTACTGAGCTATGTGGATCATGGGTACCGAAGGAAGCGCCACAAGGGCCAACTACTCCTGCTGCTGATGCGTCTGCCACTACAGCTGCTGATAAATGGCATCGTCTGCTGTCAAAGTCGTCTGCTGATGATAGTGCTGAACGATGCAGTCTGCTTTCGTTGTCTTCTGATGACGGAGCTGTAGCGTCTAGGTAGGTCTGTCGCTGATCAATGGCACCATCTGCTGTTAAAATCATCCGTTGATGATAGTGCTGAACCATGTAGTCTGCTTTTGTTGTCGTCTGATGAAGGTGCTGTAGCGTGTAGGTAGGTCTGCTGATGATCAATGGCACCATCTGCTGTCATAATCATCTGATGATGATAGTGCTGAACCATGTAGTCTGTTTTTGTTGTCGTCTGATGAAGGTGCTGTAGCGTGTAGGTATGTCTACTGCTGATCAATGGCACCATCTGCTGTCAAAATCATCTGATGATGATAGTGCTGAACCATGTAGTCTGTTTTTGTTGTCGTCTGATGAAGGTGCTGTAGCGTGTAGGTATGTCTACTGCTGATCAATGGCACCATCTGCTGTCAAAATCATCTGATGATGATAGTGCTGAACCATGTAGTCTGTTTTTGTTGTCGTCTGATGAAGGTGCTGTAGCGTGTAGGTATGTCTACTGCTGATCAATGGCACCATCTGCTGTCAAAATCATCTGATGATGATAGTGCTGAACCATGTAGTCTGTTTTTGTTGTCGTCTGATGAAGGAGCTGTAGCATCTAGGTAGGTCTGCTGCTGATAAATAGCACCATCTGCTGTTAAAATCATCTGTTGATGATAGTGCTGAACCATGTAGTCTGTTTTTGTTGTCGTCTGATGAAGGTGCTGTAGCGTGTAGGTATGTCTACTGCTGATCAATGGCACCATCTGCTGTCAAAATCATCTGATGATGATAGTGCTGAACCATGTAGTCTGTTTTTGTTGTCGTCTGATGAAGGTGCTGTAGCGTGTAGGTAGGTCTGCTGATGATCAATGGCACCATCTGCTGTCAAAATCATCTGATGATGATAGTGCTGAACCATGTAGTCTGTTTTTGTTGTCGTCTGATGAAAGTGCTGTAGCATCTAGGTAGGTCTGCTGATGATCAATGGCACCATCTGCTGTCAAAATCATCTGTTGATGATAGTGCTGAACCATGTAGTCTGTTTTTGTTGTCGTCTGATGAAAGTGCTGTAGCATCTAGGTAGGTCTGCTGCTGATAAATGGCACCATCTGCTGTTAAAATCATCTGTTGATGATAGTGCTGAACCATATAGTCTGCTTTTGTTGTCTTCTGATGAAAGTGCAGTAAGGTCTACTGCTGATCAATGGTGTTGTTTGATCCCAGGGGGGTACTAGTGGATATGAGGTTAAGGGGATGTGCCTCCAAATAGGGTCCCATTATTCACCCTCTGGTAAATTAATGACCCCTTTTCAAAGTCATTTTGGATACATTTATGGGTCTAAAATCCTAAATTTTGCTGTTTGTCACGGACATTCAAGCAAAATTGGTCAAATATAGAGGGAAATTATGGGTTTCCAGTAAACAATATGGGCCCATTTTCCAACGAAAATTGGTAAATGTTTGGACAATTTTCATTTTGCTGACATCCCTACCAAAAACATATCCGAGTACCCCCGGGTGTTTCATGGCAACGTGGTTCGCTGATGATAATGCTCAATGGTGTAGCTTAACTTTCATTGTTGTCTTTAATGAGAGTTCAGTATTGTGTAGGTACAATGTATGATAAAGGTGACATCCTTTGATATGTGATATTGGCTAGCTCATGTCCTGTAGTAATATACAGGGTGACGCTGATGATGAAAACTTGTCACGGTTTGCTTATTTTTCAGTCTCCCTATGCCTGCAGACCGGGACCGAAAAAACCCCTCAATATGGACCCAAGCTCCCAGCTATTGTGTGAAATTCTTGCATAGCTTTAGGAAAGACTATTTAAATCAATGTTCTATTGTACAAAGAGGGCCGATTTTTCTAAATCTTTACAATATTAAGTTCAGACATGTAGTGCAATTGTAAACATGTACAAGTCCCAGTTTTCATCAAAATTGAGGGTGCAGCCTCCTACACATCACTGAATAACCCCACACTAGACCAGCATGTACCCTGTGAGTACATCTTATACGCCGTTGCAGTGGGCCCTCTTGGAGAGGATTTGGATGACTTTTGGAATCGATCGTTAGGACTTTGCGGGAGGAATGTGCCTTCAAGATGATTTGTCATAGTCGACTCCATTTGCTTTTCGGCTATGTTGCCATTGCGCGCACAACTGTTGTTTACCAGTTCTTTCGATCATCAGTCCATGTCAAAAGCTCTGGGTTGACATCCTTTTTTAAATTTAAGATGATTGCTATGTTTCAAACTGCTAACCATTACTATCACCTTTGACCTTTTTTCAGGCTCCTCAATCACATTGATGACCCCACACTAGACCAGCCCCTACCCCGTGAGTACATCTTATACGCCGTTGCAGTGGGCCCTCTCGGAGAGGATTTGGACGACTTTTGGAATCAATCGTTAGGACTTTGCGGAAGGAATGGCGCTCATAGTTTACTACCTCATGTCACTCTGTGTCAGTTTTTCCAAGTAAGTCAACCCCATGAGAACTATCTGCTGATTGGTTGACATTTAAGATGTGTTAAATATTGTGCCAATCAGAGACATCGTTAGAATAACTTTAACAAAATCCAGAATAACCCCCCTCACTCCAAAAAAAGAAAAGCAAGGTTAATAAATAAATTTCTCAAATTTCGATAAGAAGAAGCAAATACGTGGGTCAGTGGGACCCGTAGCACAGATTTTTCTTTCTCCGCCTTTTTTAGCCATTTTCAAAATTGAAACAAAAAAGTGTTCTCAACATTAGGATTTTATATCGTAAAATCTGTGCAAAGATTTCACACATATTTTATTGAGGCAGATGGATTATCTCATTAGCTTTCCAAAGAATTTTAGTTCAACAGAAATGAAAGCAATAAAAAACCCGGAAACTAACATCAATACACTGATACCTGGTTATGAAACAGGAGCTACATTTCTTGATAATTGATGTGGCTCCTGGTCTCCATAAATTTGTTTTGAAACATTATGAAAATATTATTAAAGAAATCTCTAATATTTGTGTCAAACTTTTTGTAAAAGAATTGGAAAAACAGGGATCAGTTTGGCCTGTAAAACATTTTTTCTTCTTGACCTTAGGCGACGAAAAAACCCCACCCTGTTTAATGGGCGGACCGACCTGTCAAGTAGGTCAGTCGGTCGGGTGATTTTTTTAAATTTAATTTTTTATTATTATATTTGTTTTCACCAAATGTCACCAAAATCTGCACAAAAAAAAAGTTTTAACATATTTTTGGAAAAAAACTGCTGATTTTAAATGATTTGAGAAAAAAGTATCAACAAAATATATATATTGAAAAACACAAAAAGTGGGTCGGTCTGGCCCGAAATCAGGAGTTTTTTCCCCTCCCCTTATTGCATTTTGTCCATCTCTCTACAGGTGCCTGTTAACAAAGTCAATAGCATCACAAGTGTCTTAAAATGTTAAATTTGAAACAAAATATTTGTGGATTCAGGTGTCTGATACAAAAGTTGATAGCATATCACTATAGCGTTTTTTAAAATCTTAATTTGTAGAAAAATGATTAACATTTGCCAAAATTTGAGGGAAAGAATTTGAAAGAAAAATATCACAAATTACAAAAATATGGGTTGCTTTAGTCCTATATCGTCAGCCTGCTTGGATAATTGCCTAACTCACTTTTCAGCGAAATTGAGCTTTTTGTATAAATCATGAATGTATTACATTATGCACATGCTGTTATAATTCATTGACCAATCAAAAGTGTTGATAAATACACAATTTCAATTCTGCCTATAAGTCAGCTGTGTGAGTTAGGCAGTTTGTAATAATGATGTAAAATGTTCAAAATGGGATATATTAACTTGTATTAGGCCTATAACAAGCCACATTTTACTTGCATTTTACTTAAAGGTATACTTCCAACCTAATTCCATCCAACAGTCACTGACTGCCCCTGTTGGATTTCACCTGTACTATTATTCATAGGGCTATTCAACATATCGTCAGCCTACTTCAATAATTGCCAAACTCACTTTTCATATTTTTGATGTTTTCTAAAAACTGGAAAAAATGAGTTAGGCAATTATCGAAGCAGGCTGACGATATGCAACAAGTTTTCCCCCTTAACATTATTGCTATGTGTCCATCTCTACATAGATGAATGATAACAAAGTTGGTAGCATCACAAGTGACTAAACATTTTCGAAGTTTGTAGACAAATAATCAAAATTTATCAAAATTTGAGAAATATGTCAAGTTTGAAAAAAATTGTGTTATTGGGCCCATATAACAAGATGTTCCTCTATACTTTATTATTTGTTCATCTCTGCATAGGTGCCTGATAGTAAAGTTGAAAGCATCACCAGTGCCTTACAAGTAGACATTGATTCCCCTATACTTTATTATTTGTTCATCTCTGCATAGGTGCCTGATAGTAAAGTTGAAAGCATCACGAGTGCCTTACAAGCAGCTATTGACAATTGTCACGATGAAGCACCAGAACTCATTGGTCTTGAGCACTACTCCTCGCAGAATTTCATCGGGTTATTTATCGAAGACAGTCATGCTGAATTCATGCGTAAAGTCACGCAGGAGTTTGCGGCCGAGTCACAGCAGAGAACAGGTTAGGAGGAGGAGGGGGTATGGGAGGGGGAGATTGATTTTTGGCTTGGCTGTTTGATTCAGAATCCACTTTATTATAATAGCACATCACAGGCTATTTTCCCTTTTCTGTGCAGTTTTATTTTAATGCAAAAGGTAGTGTACCACTTTCGGTGTGTCACCACTTTTTGGTGCTGAATAGAAACATGCATTTATAGTTTGATCAGTTCCAAATTGGCAAGAAGTAGTCGGTTTTATCTCTCCGCGCACACAAATAATCCAAGCATGCGATTAGGGCCATACGCACAGGGTTTTGGTGGGACGCATGTAACAGGGTTTGTTTTCCACGCATATGATGTACAGTGCGCTTGTTGCCTTCATGCGCTCCTGTGTCCTTCTGTATTCATTCACTGCTGTAATGAAGCTTCGCCAATTTCGAACTAATCAAACTATAGTTTTTTTTGGTGGTTGCAATCATCTCCACAAAAAAATCACTTTGCATGCAAGTTTTTTTAATTGTGTTCATTCTAATGCCTGACAGTTAATAGGTGTCAATGCTTATGTGTTGTTTTGAGAGAAATTACACAAATCAATGCACACACACTGAGGTTGATGTGTAAATATTAGCACCACCTTCTCGGGTAAGTGCTAGTGTGAGCATATCTATCATCATTTGTGCAAGTCATTGATTTTCTAATGTTTTGAGACACAAACCATACTTATTGACTATAGATAAAACTGTTTTTAACTTGTTTTAAAACAAATGCTTTCAAAATAGTTTAGATTTAAAAATCTGACGTATCTGTTATGCATAATTTGTTTGCATTAGACATGACACTAAAAACACTGCTCAAACAAAACAACACAGACATACAAAAAAACAACCCTGTTCTACGGGCAAACAGACCTCTCGTAAGGTTCGGTCAGTTAGATATGTTTTTGTTTTTGTTTTTATTTTCCAACATTTTCATGAACATTTTAGTGAATTTTCAAAATATTTGTAAAATGTAGAATCATTTCCAATTTTTTTTAAAAATGTGCAAATTTTTTAAAAAGATTTGAAAATAAAAATAAAAATGGGTTTGTTGGGCCCATAGAACAAGGTTTACTTTTTTCTGCTGTCTTACCAGGTAATAAATATTCTTATACAACTATAGCTCCATGTCCATGACCTAAACCCAGAGTGGGAATCTCCAAAGAATAACAACCATATTGGATCTTATCAGTTTGGATCCATTTGCACAATATATAACCTTAAAGGTATATGTTCCGATCACTTTTTGGGGGCTATGATTTTTTTTTTCACATCAAGATATTTTGATATCAAAAGAATCTCCATATTTTTCTCATTATGTCTGTAATCTTAGGGCCAGAAATGTTTCATTTGGAAATGATAGGCTAAAATGTGGCGAATTACTGCCAAAGGTGGTTAGCCACCAACCAGTTAGTGCTCTACTCAATGGGCAAATGTCTTTTGACCTTGTGCTTCTTAAAATAGACAAATTGGAGTTATGCAACTCAAACTTTGGAATGCAACAATTTTAAGGATGACCTTAAAATCGGGCCAGCAATTGGAACATCTACCTTTAATACAAGCTTTGGGAAAGAGGTTCCCAGTAAGTACATTGATAGTAATACTTTTTCTTAATAGTCGGAAAGCTTATTATAGGCTACTTTTAAGTGTGTTCCAAGTGTTTTATTAGAGTTTATAATGACCCAACAATGTGATCCACACAAACCGACCATACAAAACAAACTACCCACTTCAAATCTGATTTTTCGTTAGGGCCGACATATCGAGAAATCACAAAATCCCTTGGACATTTTAATTTTTTTTTTACTGCAATCCTGTCATGAGGGAAGATCTGGATTAAGAGAATCTGTCATCAGCTACTTGACATTATATGTAATTGACCACATGATTCAATAGAAGATTTCTGGATTTAGCCAGTGAGAGTGATTTAGCACAGCTATCATCACATACACGGTAGGGGAATGTATGTAATTGACCACAAACTCACAAGGGGTTTGATTTTCACAGGCTTGGGCGATTGTCTCGCCATCTGCGGTATCCCCAGTCATGTTAATTGACATTCAAGTCAAATGTCTGTGACCTAAGTATATGGACACAATGATTTACTCAAGACGCAGTGCGGTATGAGGGGATTTTTTGTTGTTGTATATAAAGGGCAAATGTGAGCAATAGCCAACAGACATTAACAAGGCTATTGACCAGAGTGATTAAAAATCAAACTGGTAACTCTCGAAAGAGAGCTGTGAAAGGCCAATCAATTGGCTCACTGCAACTCAGAAAATGTGCATAAAACAAGAAACACAAATGGGCAGAGGCTAATGCCAATGAAAGTGACATAAAAATAAGATAAAAGCCCAAACATAGAGAACAACATCAAAATATAAATTAAAGAAAACAATAATATCTGGAGGTCTGATGGGCATCAAGAAAACCTTCACAACAAACTTGGGAACTAAATCTACCAGGAGCTGCCTGTTGTCACCTGTTGGGGCGTGGCCGTATCACCAGCCCAGCTGGCTACATGCTTTACAGGACAATCCACCATCTCCCCAACCAAGCATTAACCTATACTTAACCCATGACCACCATACCATTATTATGTATCAGTCAGATGTTGAAAGGACTTGAATGAAGGGTGTCAAGGCTATGACAAGTTAAGAGTTTGAGAGAAGAGGTCCATCACACGGCACTTGAAAACCTGGATTCCAGCTGCTGAGATGTTGTCAACAATATCGTCTGGAAGACTGTTCCATAAGGGATCAGCAGTGTGAATGAAGCTTCTGTCTAAGCAGCGAGTTCTGGCTGTCGGCAGAGACAGAGCATGGACTGGCATTGATACGCTTGAACGGGTAGCACGGCGTTGGTCATATGGTGTGGGAAGTAGCCCTGCTAGATCTTGTGGGCAGTTGGTAGTATGCATCTTGTACAAGACCGTAGCTGCTGCTACTTGTCACCTGTGAAGCAGGCTGTCAATTTTGAGCTGTGAGCGAGCAGTAGCTTCATTAACTCCACTGATTATAATTAAGTGCCTTCTTTTGGATGTTGTCAAGCTGGCTTAGGATGGTGGGTGAAGCATTCGCCCAGCTTAGTGAAGCATACTCCATAATGCTGCGGACTTGTGACTTGTAGACAGTAGATCTACCTTTGGCCTCCAGTTTACTTGCAACTTTGGATTAGTACCAGAGGAACGACCGATGTACTTTATTTTGGCAAGATTTGGAGACATTGTGAGCCTCATTTTTATAGTAAATTGTTGTTGTTTTTGTGTGGAAAAAAGCCTCTAGAATCTATGCTTGAACTCAAGTTACAACTTATGAATCTACTCCTCTAGCAGGGATCCGAAGGTACTACCTGGAATTCAGAAGACCGATTGTTTCAATGCCGTGTGGTGCAATCATCTAAATATTTGACCGCCATCTTTAAAAATGGCGGACCATATCAAGGGACTGGGAAAAAAGCATGGCAAAAAAAGTGTGCGACTCTTCGTGCAATGCTGCGTGAAACCACCGGTGCATGAAATGGCTCATGAATTGATCAGCTCACAGTTTAAAAACTGTATTTTTGCAGTCTTCATGTTGAACACCCTTGCCATGTGTAAATAGTGAAGGATTCAGTCTACAGTACAGCTCGAAATAGAATGGACAATGTCAACGCACTTCAGTGCATTGTCATTGCAACGACCTTGCAATGACTGCACTAATCAGGTTACATCACAAGGCATTATTTAATGTCATTGCAATGTCATTGGAATGTCAGTGCAATGTCATTGCAATGTCAGTGTCCATTCTTTTTCGAGCTGTACTGTATGTAGGTTTTTGTACCAATCAGCAGATTTGTTATTATTTTAATTATAGAGTATGGAAGGATTGCAATTTCTTAATTGTTGATGTCACAGTGTATTAATTCAAGCCACCAAAACAAGGTCGTGAACTTCGTAGCACACCCGTACCTGCACCACTATAGATGAGTCCCCGTACCTGCACCACTATAGATGAGTCAGTGCATAGATCCAGGACACCTGTCACCATCATACACAGGTTTATATGGCGTATTCCCTTGGTTTCTTTGAATAGCAGTTTTAATGTGTGTATGGTCTTGATTTGCCCTTCTGACTTGTGTTGTTGTGGCCTTCATAACACCTTTATTCTCAGGGTTTGGTCACGTTCACGAGGTGGCCTTCATAACACCTTTATTGTCAGGGTTTGGTCACGTTCACAAATATTGGCTTCATTTCAAACATATGTTAACGATTCTACCGGGAGTTGTGATTTGAGAGGTCCATGCCTTGGACAAATATTGAGTCCAATGTTGTTTTGGGCCCACTATATATGTACTCAAGATTCCCTGACATTAAATGGACATTTTGTGGGTATCACATGGGCATAAATCTGTGTGTGTTTAATTCCTACATGTTTATGTGTCAAAGTTGAGCCACACAAAATCAGTTAATTTGATCTTAGTTCACATGGGTGTTATTTGGACAGTTTGTCTGTATCACTTGGGTGTCACATGGCCATGTTATGTGAATCACATGGGCATAACACTTTTTTTGTAATATCTACCGGTTTCAAAGTGGAGCCACAAAAGAAACAGTTAATCTGATCTTAGCTCACATGGCTGTGACTTGTCCATTTTGTGTGTATCTCATGGGTGTCACATGGCCATTTAGTGTGTATCACATGGGTGTCACATGGCCATGTTGTGTGTATCACATGGGTGTCATATGGCCATATTGTGTGTATCACATGGTCATAACACTTTTTTTGTAATATCTACCGGTATCAAAGTGGAGCCACATAAGAAACATTTAATCTGATATTAGCTCACATGGCTGTCAAGTGGCCCTTTTGTGTGTATCACATGGGTGTCACATGGCCATGTTGTGTGTATCACATGGGTGTCACATGGCTATTTTGTGTGTATCACATGGGTGTCACATGGCCATTTTGTGTGTATCACATAAGTGTCACATGGCCATTTTGTGTGTATCACATGGGTGTCATATGGCCATTTTGTGTGTATCACATGGGTGTCACATGACAATTTTGTGTGTATAACATGGGTGTCACATGGCCATTTTGTGTAAATCACATGGGTGTTACATGGCCATTTTGTGGGTATCACATGGGTGTCACATGGCCATTTTGTGGATATCACATGGGCATAAATCTTTTCACTTGTAACTCCTACAGGTATTAAAGTTGAGCCACACAAGAAACAGTTACATCTGACGTTAGCCTATCAGTTCCATGCAGTACATCATGATATGCTGGAGGAGCTGTCAAATAAGGTCAACATCAAAGCTGCGGCACGCTGGGAATTCAGGCTGTACTCGAGGGATCCAAGGGCTGGCAAAGCTGAGGTATGTATTGTTAACACAATAGACTGGTTAGTCTTTATAAGATCAGCGATCTGGGTTGTGTAATCAAGGAATTCAACGTCTTGCAAATATAATGACTAACATGTAAAATAATCTGAAGATCTCTGTTGCAGCGGTTCGCTAGGAAATGGAAGATACAATTCAGGATTGTTGTTCTGTCAAAACCTTGTATCTCCATCTGGCCCTTAAACATGTATACAGTAATACCTCCTATGAATAACCTTCAGGCAGTCTGCTCTAAACATGTGTAAGGGCCAAAAACACATCTATGTTCAAGGGCCAAAAACACATCTATGTTCAAGGGCCAAAAACACATCTATGTTCAAGGGCCAAAAACACATCTATGTTCAAGGACCAAAAACACATCTATGTTCAAGGACCAAAAACACATCTATCAAAACCATTGTAATTGCTCTTGCCCCTGAACATGGATAAAGCAACACTTCCTATATGGATACCATTAGGCAGTTTTACATTAACATGCTAGCTAAACACGTGTTTAACTTTCACTTTAAACACATCGTTAATAACTAAACGCAATTCTCGAAAATGTGTTTAACTTAAACATGCGTGTAACTCACTGAAAAGTGACTTACTATAAACATGGGTATGGGGTAGTTTAACCGCGTTTAATTAAACTCATACACCAATTGTACGTCTTGAATGATTATTCAACTGTGCCTGGTACAAGCTAACATGCAGATCGTGTAGTCTTAAAAATACATGCGTTTCAGGAATTTGGTCTATATCTATTGTAACCCATTTTGGCCACAATAAATTGAATACCTCTATACACAGAACGCACGACCACTCTGGGGACGAGATTGATGGAGTTTGAAATCGGGTTTTGTTAAACATGGCGTTTTAAAAGATAAACTTGTGTTTAATATATAGACACAAGTTTAGTTTGACACAGTTTTAAGGTAAAGCCGTATTTAGTATGAGCATACGGCCCTTCATGTTTTACCAAATGGATAGACAGTCTGGTCCGTATTCTTGTATGTATTCCATTTTTCAGTGGTGTGCACCTACCGTCCAGTCTACATTTGACGTCTTATAAAATACCACTTGAGCTTAGCAAATACTTCAGTGTCACAGATAATTCAAACATGAAAATCGGTGGATTACATTGTCATCAAATTTTATTTGAAGAAAATGGTGTGGTCAGAAAAAACATGCTTCGGCGACATTGTTTTGAACACGCCATGAGGTCAGACAATAGCTACCTGTCCTGTATATGCCATATTCATTTGAGTTAAAAACAAACCCCAATTACATACCATCCTAATCATGAATTTTAAGTACATGACAGCCATTGTATGTACCATTAAACATTAGAAAATGTATAGCTGACATATGACTATTGCGCAATGTTCCTATGGGTTATTCATTCAAACTTTAGGGCCACAGAGGACCCAGAAGACGAACTTGGAATGAATTAAAATTTTGGGAATCTTATTATTTTACATTTGCCCCCCTCCCCCCTCCCCCGCAAAAAAATATTCTTTGGAAAAGGTACCTCGGGGGTTAGGGTTAAGGAGCGATTTTTTTTCAATTTTTCTTTTTTCAAAATATTTCTAATTTTGGTCTCATTAACCCTAACACTCTTGAGTACTACATTTATGAATTACTACGATGCGGTGTGCTTGTGTCACCCGGCGTGGCTGTTTTTCGATGAAATAATGGCCTCTGGCTATATACTGAGCCAAGTATGACACCCGTGGCCTAGCGGTAGATTGCTCGCTTCTAAACCCAGAGGCCGCGAAAAGGTGCTTGGGGTTAGGGTTGATAGAGATTTATATACCAAGCTTATTCATGATTGTTTACATGAAGTTATACCACCAGATTTTGCACTTTTAACACTTTTGAATCACGCAGCATGATACACATACTCTTTGTAGTATTGTATGACGTAAACATTATGTAATACGCCAAGGAAGGAAGTCAATCTTAAGCAGAAGCACATGTACTACATTTATGTGTCATTTATACCTCCACATGAACTATGAGTGTAATATTGTAACATGAATGTTTCCTAATCTTAGGTTAGGTCATAAGACTTTAAATGAGTCTTTATAGTATTGTATGACATATAGCATTATGTAATACGTCAAGGAAATCAATGTTAAACAGAAGCGTATGTACTACAATATTGCATTGATGTGTCACTATACTTCTACATGTATTATGAGTGTAATATAGTAACATAAATGGTTATCCTTTAATCCAAGGCATATATAACACTTTAAATTTGACCTTGGATATTGAACTTGAAAAAAAAAGTATCTTAAGGGCTGTGAACCCTCAGGTATAGCCTCCGTAAAATTGCCGTAACTTCTTCATTATTCATTTAATCTCTATAAAAGTATACATTTTTTTGCAGAAAAGGGTTCAATGAATCCAACCACAATCATGAATTGACCATTTTGATGAAAATTATAAAAAACACATTTTTTGACCCATTTTAGGTTCTGCAAAGATAACTCAAAATATATTTTGTCAAATTATGTCATACTAGTTTTTGTCTCGCCTGATGTAATCAGAAAGAGACTATGTTATCACTATTTCTGTCCGGCGTCCGCCGTCCGCCGTATGCCGTATGCCGTATGCCGTCCGCCGTGTGCTAAGAAATACCTTTGTGACGCGATATCTGGAGATCCGTAAGGCCTATCGTGATGGGACTTGGTGGAGGGAAGGGGGGTGGTGCGTTCTGTTGCTGATTGATTTTTCAAGGTCATCGGGGGTCATACAAGGTCATCGGGGTCAAATATGCTTAAAACTTTTGAGACGCGTTGTGACGCGATATCTAGAGATCCGTAAGGCCTATCTTGATGGGACTTGATGTCAGGGAAGGGGGTGGGGTGTTCTTTTGCTGATTAGATTTTCAAGGTCATTGGAGGTCATTCAAGGTCATCGGGGTCAAATATGCGGTCAAATAAGATCCGTAAGGCCGATCTTGATGGGATTTGGTGGAGGGAAGGGGGTGGTGTGTTCTTTTTGCTGATCAAAATTTCAAGGTCATCTGAGGTCATTCAAGGTCATCGGGGGTCAAATATGGGGTCAAATAGATCAGTAAGGCCTATCTTGATGGGATTTGGTGGAGGGAAGAGGGATGGTGTGTTCTTTTTGTTGATTAAATTTTCAAGGTCACCAGAGGTCATCGGGGTCAAATATGGGGTCAAATAGATCAGTAAGGCCTATATTGATAAGATTTGGTGGAGGGAAGGGGAGTGGTGTGTTCTTTTTGCTGAATAAATTTTCAAGATCATCAGAGGTCATTCAAGGTCATCGGGGGTCAAATAAGATCCATAAGGCCTATCTTGATTGGATTTGGTGGAGGGAAGGGGGATGGTATGTTCTTTTTGTTCTTAATTTTTCGGGGTCATCGGGGGTCAAATATGGGGTCAAATAGATCAGTAAGGCCTATCTTGATGGGATTTGGCGGACGGAAGAGGGATGGTGTGTTCTTTTTGTTGATTAATTTTTCGGGGTCATTGGGGGTCAAATATGGGGTCAAATAGATCAGTAAGGCCTATCTTGATGGGATTTGGTGGAGGGAAGGGGGGTGGTGTGTTCTTTTTGTTGATTAATTTTTCGGGGTCATCGGGGGTCAAATATGGGGTCAAATAGATCAGTAAGGCCTATCTTGATGGGATTTGGTGGACGGAAGAGGGATGGTGTGTTCTCTTTGTTGATTAATTTTTCGGGGTCAAATATGGGGTCAAATAGATCAGTAAGGCCTATCTTGATGGGATTTGGTGGACGGAAGAGAGATGGTGTGTTCTTTTTGTTGATTATTTTTTCGGGGTCATCGGGGGTCAAATATGGGGTCAAATAGATCAGTAAGGCCTATCTTGATGGGATTTGGTGGACGGAAGAGGGATGGGGTGTTCTTTTTGTTGATTATTTTTTCGGGGTCATCGGGGGTCAAATATGGTGTCAAATAGATCAGTAAGGCCTATCTTGATGGGATTTGGTGGATGGAAGAGGGATGGTGTGTTCTTTTTGTTGATTAATTTTTCGGGGTCATCGGGGGTCAAATATGGGGTCAAATAGATCAGTAAGGCCTATCTTGATGGGATTTGGTGGACGGAAGAGGGATGGTGTGTTCTTTTTGTTGATTAATTTTTCGGGGTCATCGGGGTCAAATATGGGGTCAAATAGATCAGTAAGGCCTATCTTGATGGGATTTGGTGGACGGAAGAGGGATGGGGTGTTCTTTTTGTTGATTATTTTTTCGGGGTCATCGGGGGTCAAATATGGGGTCAAATAGATCAGTAAGGCCTATCTTGATGGGATTTGGTGGACGGAAGAGGGGTGGTGTGTTCTTTTTGTTGATTAATTTTTCGGGGTCATCGGGGGTCAAATATGGGGTCAAATAGATCAGTAAGGCCTATCTTGATGGGATTTGGTGGAGGGAAGGGGGGTGATTTGTTCTTTTTGTTGATTAATTTTTCGGGGTCATCTGGGGTCAAATATGGGGTCAAATAGATCAGTAAGGCCTATCTTGATGGGATTTGGTGGACGGAAGAGGGATGGTGTGTTCTTTTTGTTGATTAATTTTTCGGGGTCATTGGGGGTCAAATATGGGGTCAAATAGATCAGTAAGGCCTATCTTGATGGGATTTGGTGGAGGGAAGGGGGTGGTGTGTTCTTTTTGTTGATTAATTCTTCGGGGTCATCGGGGGTCAAATATGGGGTCAAATAGATCAGTAAGGCCTATCTTGATGGGATTTGGTTGACGGAAGAGAGATGGTGTGTTCTTTTTGTTGATTAATTTTTCGGGGTCATCGGGGGTCAAATATGGGGTCAAATAGATCAGTAAGGCCTATCTTGATGGGATTTGGTGGAGGGAAGGGGGGTGGTGTGTTCTTTTTGTTAATTAATTTGTAGGGGTCATCGGGGGTCAAATAGATCAGTAAGGCCTATCTTGATAGGATTTGGTGGACGGAAGAGGGATGGTGTGTTCTTTTTGTTGATTAATTTTTCGGGGTCATCGGGGTCAAATATGGGGTCAAATAGATCAGTAAGGCCTATCTTGATGGGATTTGGTGGAGGGAAGGGGGGTGGTGTGTTCTTTTTGTTGATTAATTTTTCGGGGTCATCGGGGGTCAAATATGGGGTCAAATAGATCAGTAAGGCCTATCTTGATTGGATTTGGTGGACGGAAGAGGGATGGTGTGTTCTTTTTGCTGATTAAATTTTCAAGGTCATCGGAGGTCATTCAAGGTCATCTGGGGTCAAATAAGATCCGTAAGGCCTATCTTGATGGGATTTGGTGGACGGAAGAGGGATGGTGTGTTCTTTTTGTTGATTAATTTGTCGAGGTCATCAGAGGTCATCTGGGGTCAAATAAGATCCGTAAGGCCTATCTTGATGTGATTTGGTGGAGGGAAGGGGGTTGGTGTGTTCTTTTTGCTGATTAAATTTTTTCAAGGTCATCAGAGGTCATCTGGGGTCAAATAAGATCTGTAAGGCTTATCTTGATGTGATTTGGTGTAGGGAAGGGGGTTGGTGTGTTCTTTTTGTTGATTAAATTTTTCAAGGCATTACATCCCTTGCATTAACTACAATGCATACCTCTGTGACAGTGCTACATTGTATCATATGTTTAATCATCATTTCTTTCAAGTCACTTTTGATGAACAGGCGAGACGCGCCGTTCGAGAACCGCCTTGTATTATATTCCTAATGAAGAAGTTACGGCAGTTTTACGGAGGCTATACCTGAGGGTTCACAGCCCCCTTTTAACCCTTACCCCAAGGTGTGTTTTGGGAATAAAACTATCTGGGAAGCAAAACCGTGTTGATTTAGGGGGTAAATCCAGCTGTGCTGACACCGAGAATTAAAGTCCCACCCCACCTGATTGCACCACAGTTAGCTTGGAAAATTTAATAATTTGCTTCAGCATAACCTGCCAGCAAGTTGACAGAGCCACCTGGCAAGCATGTCTCTGATGCATAGCTAGCCACACTCCATCATCTTAAACAGTGTAAAGGGACATGCAAACTGGCCATGCATGTATTTATGGGCATGCCCACATGTTACATTTTTGCTCCATTACATCATGACGTCTCGAAATCACATAAACCTACCTATAGATGGGGTGACAGGTGACGTAACACCAGGCAAAACGTGGCTAGATGCCATTGTTCTTTGCCTGGCGGTTTGCGTGTGCATCCTGTTTTGTTTATTACCTGTGCTTTTAAAATTCCACGCCTAAGAATCATAAAGGGCAATGCGGCATAGTGGAGAGTGTTGTGGTCATATGCTGTTCCCTCAAGCATGTATCAAGTCCAGTCCCTTCGACCATTGCATTTGTTGATAAACATTGTATGTAAACAAGGTTCACCTCACCTATACTGAACGAAATTACAAATGTTTTCCCTTTTGTTTCTGTAATTTTAAGCAGGTGTTACGGGTACTGTATGCACACACACCCAGAGCAGACGACGAACTGGAGCTAGTCCCCGATGATTTTGTCTTTTTGCCTAGCCACGAGGTGCATAACAGTAGCGATGGCTGGTTCAAAGGCACATCATATATGACTGGTTGTCAGGGAGTGTTTCCAGGTAACTACACTGAGAAGGCGCCGGAATCAGATACTTGGACAACACATAGGTGAGCAAGGCTCAATATAAGCGGGCGCTGGGCAAATTTTTACCCCTCGGTCCTCCTGCCATAGCGCCCCGTAATGCTGAAAAATAAACAATCGAGCGCTGATATTTTGTCCAAACCAGCGCCCGTTGATGATCGGTAATATTGCCTAAGACATCAAATTTCGATTTGACAATACGATTTAATAAAAAGTTAGCTCCCGGTAGACTGAAAGTAGTTCCTGGTTCTCAATAAATCTCATGATCCGGGCGCTACTTTTGAAAAAAGTAGCTCCCCTTGTAGGTGAATCTCAATCAAGTTTACTTGACCCTTATTGACCCGTGGAAATTACAACAGAAGGATATGTACTGAAAATAGTCACCTATATTTAGGTCGCTCGAGTGGACTTTGAAACACAAATCACTCTCAGCTACATAACAGAACTAAATGACCAGTGTCCCACACTAGTTGGATTGAAGTGATTTGGGTAGTTTGAGGCCTTTTGCGACCCGTAGCGACCTGTTGTCTCATCTTTTGAAAGTTGCTCCCTACGACTTGCCTTGGGGTTAGTGTAATAATGACTTGCCGTGGGGTTAGGCCTAAAAAAAAAAGTTTGATTGGCGTAACATAGGAAGAAAAAAAATGAAATCTATGAAATTTTATATACCAGCACACATATATCATACAGACATAAACAAATGGCACAAATACACCTTTTCACTTTTTTTCCCTTCTTTTTCTCACACAAAATATTATAATTTCTTTTTTTTAAATTAATTTTTTAAATTTTTTTTTTAGGGTCGGCGGTAAAAATAGGGTCGGTCAGGTTACGCCAATCAAACATTTTTTTTTTAGGCCTTAGTGTAATAATGACTTGACGTGGGGTTAGTGTAATAATGACTAAAAACATGTTTTCGGAAACAACCTGGATCGCACAGCGTCTCGAGTATGCAATGGCGTGTACTGATCACAGACTAATTCTAGTCTGTGTATAGATGGTGTGACCGGTGACGTAGTGCCCGGCAGTATGCATGCGCACCTATAGGGAATGTGCTTTAATTCACACTTGATTGATCATTACTTACAATGCTTACGGTGTAATAGTGCAGTAGTCATGGTCTGCATCCCTAAGCACAGTGAGAGACCAGGTACTAAATCTGGTTGCCCTGCAGTATGCGTATGCACCATAAGGGCATGTGCTTTTAAAATTGGCGCTCAGTGATGTGTGTTTTGCTTTCGAATAGTATGTATGCAGTAGTAATGGACTAGTACCTCTAGCATGTCTTTAGACCAGGCGCTAATCAATTTGTAAACACTACTGATGTAAACAACGGTCACCTCATCTATAAATTATGTAATTTTATAAATTACATTCTGTTGCTAGAAATGTGTATTTCTATAAATAGATGTTCCATGTTGTTCATTTGCAGGTCCATCCCGTTGACAAGCTCAAGAGACCGGGGAAATCAAGTGGAAATCCTCAACCAAAAAGTACCGACTCCGCCACCTCCAGAGGGTGCCGATGAAGCACGCTCGATACGATACAAGACGACAGCGGGGCTCCTCACGTCAGAAAAAGACCATCAGTATGATAATGTGAGTTTTCTACCCCCTTACATGGGGTAAGGTATAAGGTCAAAGATTTACACCTAGCACAAAAAGTCACTGACCAGGCGCTTTGATGTTGGCTAATCCAAAATCTATAATCGGTACCAAAATGTGAGATATACATGTACATGAAATGGGCAAAAATTGTTAAAGATTTTTTTAGATAATTAATATCCAATACTTTGTGTCATCATCTTTTATAAAATTTCACCTCACTTTTCTTATTAACCTTATAATGTTATTCTATTGAAATATGTATCTTTTTTGGCCTGTTTTCATGATTTCTTGTTTTGTAGCTTTTTATGACATCACAATCATCATTCACTCATAACTTTCTTTGTAGTGATCGAAACAGTTCTGTAATCAGCACAGTTTCAGCTTTCTTATGATATAAATAACTCCAATATGAAAAATCCCACCATGGCGGGTTTTTACCGATCGCAGCACATTTATGTACATAAAACTAAATATCTTCCTATAACCTTCAATATTGAGCTTTGAAAATAAGTTGATTTGTTGGTTTAGTTTGATTTAACCATTGGTCTGATCAAATATCACACAATTGTAGCTTGGAACCTCAGCTACAAATACATTGTAAATTGATCTGAGTAATTTTTGTACTTTTTTGGAGATGCAGTGAAAACTGAACTTCGATTTAGTGTGACGGAAACAGATAAAAAACAGCAAAATGTTGCCGAAGTACTATTCATTTGGTCTATTGAAAGAGGGAAAAACATACCTATCGGTCAATTATAACCATTGTTAAAGATATCTCTTTAACAGACTATAAACAATAAAGTTTACTGATTTCTCTGGCAAAATACAGAGTCATATTTGACTTTCATAATCACTACGCGATCTTCAATATACCGTACCAAATAATTACAAGTCCCTCAAAGCATTAATTTTCTATAATTGACTACCTGATTGAGTATTCTGAAGGTTGCACATAATGAAAACTCATAAAGTGACTATTGTGTTAAAGATTTAACATACAAGGCATCACTGTGGCTTGAGTTGTAACAACGGAAATTTGACTGATTAGCAGTATTCTGGTATGCCAAAGGTACTTACTTTACTTTACTTTTTGGCGTCCACTCCAACTTGGTTGAGTGATGCCATCCTTTGCAAGATTATTCGCCATTCGTTTCTGTCTTGAGCCTTTCTGCTTGCTTCTGGTAAGGACGTCAGACAAAGTATGTTGCAGTCTGACCGAATACCATCCATCCACCTCTTAGCTGGTCTACCTCTGGGCCTTTCACCATTTACAGTGCCAACAATTGCAACTTTTGGGTATCTTTGAGGGTTCATACGCTGCACGTGTCCATAATACCGCAGTCTTTTGATGGAAATCTTCTCGATGATGGTATGCTTGAGTCCCAGTGTTTGTCTGATGGTGGTGTTTCTGATTTTGTCTAGCTTGGTTATGCCTAGTATTTTTCTTAGGCAGGTCATCTCAAACACAAGTAGCCTGTTCTCGTCTTCTTTCTTTAGCGTCCATGTTTCAGAGCCGTATAACAGGATGGACATTATTAGAGTTGAATACAGCTCCATTTTAGTTGAGCGTGAAATCTCTTTGGAGTTGAGTATTTCATTCAGATTTTGCATGGCTCCAAGTGCTTTACCTATTCTGAGTTGGATGTCTTCAGTGCAGGTTCCCTTCTTAGATATTTTACCACCAAGGTATACAAAATGCTCAACTTGTTTGAGATCTGTGTTGTTTATGCTAATTTTAATATCAATGTCTCTCCGGCTGATAACTTGAACCTCTGTTTTGGCTATGTTGATTTTGAGGCCAAGATTTGTGCTGTACTGGTGGACCCTGTTCACTAGTGTTTGCAGATCTGTCTCGCTTTCAGCTATAATGGCAATATCATCTGCGAAGCGGAGGTTTGACACCAGCTGGCCTTGGATGTGTGCTCCGATGGTTGTGTCGTGGGTGGCATATAGCATTACCAACTCCAGTAGGATGTTGAATAGTAGTGGAGAAATTATGCAGCCCTGACGAACTCCAACTTTGGTAGTAAACCAGTCTGTAAGTTCTCCGTTTACTCTCACTGAGCTTAGTGATTTGCTGTAAAGAGCTTTTAGTAGGCGGATGATCTTGTCTGGGAATCCAAAGAATGCCATTGCTTTCCAGATGCCGTTTTGCCATACACTATCAAAAGCTTTTTCAAAGTCCACGTAGCAGCAGTATAGGTCTTTGTTCTTTTCCAGGTACTTCTCCGAAATCTGTCTCAGTGTGAATAATTGATCCACAGTAGACCTTCCTGGTCTAAAGCCTGCCTGGGATTCTGATAGTATTTCCTCCGATTTCTTTTGAATTCGTTTTTGAAGAATGTAGATGAGTATTTTGCCCGCTTGACTGAGAAGGCTGATTCCTCTATAGTTAGCGCAGTCCAGCTTGTCTTTCTTTTTGAATATCGGGGTGATTATAGCTTTGCCCCAGTCATCAGGGAAACACTCCTCCTTCCATATCTTGCAACATAATTTGTGTAGTATGTCTATTCCTGTCCCTCCAGATGCTTTCACTTCTTCAGAAGTAATACAGTCAAAGCCTGGAGCTTTCTCTTCTGACATGTTTTTAATAGCATTGGCGACTTCTTTTCTTAGGATTGGTGGTTCCTCTTCCGAGCTTGCCATTTGTGGTATTGAGTCAGCCATAGCCACGTTGATAGGATTTTGGTGGTTATAGAGTTGCTGGTAGTTTTCTTTCCACCGCTCCTTGACATCCTTTAGTTCTGTTAGAATGGCTCCTTTTTTGTCTTTGACTGATTGCATTCTGACTGTCCTCTTTCCTGTGATTTTCTTTATGGTTGTGTACACAGTCTTGGACTTGCTTGCCTGATGTGCACTCTCTACATTTGTGCATTGGTCTTTCAGCCACTTGTCCTTGCATCCCTTTGTTTTCCGTTTAATCTCTCTGTTGAGATAGTTATAGTTTGCCCTTTTTGATGGGTCTTTCAGTTTATCTGCCTTTGCCTTACTACGCTCCTTACACAAGTCAAGTACCTCAGAACTGATCCATGGTTTGGATTGGTGTGGCTTTTTGGTGCCTAGCAGAGACTCTGAAGTATCATTGAAGGCAGTTTTGATGTCTTCCCATGCCGAGTTGACATCAACATCCTCTTTGGTCAGCAATGGTCCAAATCTTCCACCAATTTCTATCTTGTATTTGTTCCTGGTGTCGGGGTCTCTGAGTTTGAAGACATCATAGCGTTTTGGTAAGTTTGCCTTGGATGTTCGTATGAATCTTAGACGGAGATTGGCTAATACGAGTTGGTGATCGGAGGCCGCATCTGCACTAGGGAAGCATCTTGAATTGGTGATGCAATGTCTCCATTTCTTATTTATTATGATGAAGTCTATCTTATTGTGCGTCTTATGATCTGGTGACTCCCAAGTCCATTGCCTGCTATCTCTCTTCTGTTTGTACATTGTATTAGTTATTACAAGATTGTTGACAGCACAGAAGGTGAGAAGTTTTTCTCCTCTGGCATTCATTTTCCCATAGCCATGATGACCAATGACGTCACTCCATTTGGAATAGTCATCTCCTACTTTGGCGTTTAGATCACCTATTATCATTAGGATATCTGATTTCGGGGTGGTTTTAATTTCCGCTTGGAGTTGGTCATAGAAGTCATCCACTTCTGATTCCGAGTCCGCTAGGTTTGGAGCATAGACTTGTATGATAGTGGTGGCTCCGGTCTTTGTCTTGAACCTTGCTGATATAATTCGAGGGGAGATTGGGTTGAGAAAGGTATAACGATACATTTTAGTTGCTATTACACTATTGGCAAACCTACAAGAGTTAATATTGCTTACAATCTTATATACACCTAGCAACAAAAGTCCCGGACCAGGTGCTTTGAGGTTGGCTAATTCAAAATAGATAATCGGTACCAAAAATCTGAGATATACAATAAATGAGCAAATTAATGATTTCCTATACCTAGTGCAACTTTTCTGTTGTCATGCGCGGTCATTAAATTCGCCATAACTTTAAAAGTATCCATTCGATTTTGTTAAAAGAGGTATCAAACTGCGGAGAAGAAATTTGCTCATTTAACCCTAACTCTATTTCACCACACGGCAACAGATTTCTTTTCCCACCCCCAAAATTCACCAGAAAGGTCACCCCCGACACCCCCGGGATTTGAACCACGGACCTCCAGTACCCGGGCCCAGATCCTAGCCACAACACCACGTCTGTCAGTCGACACGAGGCGAGTATATTCGCCTCGTTATATAGCGTGGGTCCGTTTTGTAGCCAAAAAACCTGCACGCCGGGTTATAAAAACATGTTTTCCGCCCAATTGCCGTATGGTGTAGTAGAGTTAGGGTTATTGACGATGAAAATTACAAAATTTTGGAATGAAAAGAAAAAAAAATTACTGTATTATTGACGATGAAAATTACAAAATTTTGAAATGAAAAAAAAAAAAAAAATTACTGTATAATTGTATATCTCAGATTTTTGGTACCGATTATCTATTTTGAATTAGCCAACCTCAAAGCACCTGGTCCGGGACTTTTATTGCTAGGTGTATATTATATACAATACTGTGATATATTCAAATATTATTCATTGATTTCCATTTTTAGTATAAAATCATGTTCTATATCTAACCATACAATACGAAAAAACACTGAAAATCATGTGTATATATTTAAGGTAATTGTCCGTGTCCGTTGTCCAAAACTCTCTCTGGCTTTGACCGCATCATAACAAAAGTGAAACAGATATCAATTATCATTTAATACTACAAATGTGTAGCTATGATTTGGAGCTATAATCATGACAAATGTCATGAGGCTGACATTCTTATTAGCGATGTTATGAGGGAGGAGGTAGAACTTATTGAATGACCCTCGTAGATTATATTTTCATTAACTCCATTGATTTGTTAACAAACCAAAACTTTACATGTCCAATAACGTGACGATTTGTATCAATGTTTTGAGACAATGTGATTGTCAATAATCTGTAATTTGGCTAGGAATGTGATTTTTAACATTGACTTTGTGCCAAAATATAAACATATTATCATGATATAAATAGCTCAGTATTCATATCTCTCTCATTGTTACTTGTGTTGGGTCACATTGGGGTCAGATACCCAAATAGCCTACATACTAAGAATGGGTTAGAAGGGAATCTGAAGATAAGACTTATTTTGAATTCATAAAAGCCAGCTTGGACTTTTAGTGACAAGTAATTTCTTCATCCGTGCACGTGTCCTTCTGTTCTCATTCGCTACTGTAAGGAGGCTTTGCCAATTTGGAGCTGATTTTTGCCTTCCAGTCGAAGGTTATTCTGACCATCATCATAAATATGGGCCAAGTGACAGAACTTTTTGATCCGCCCTCGTTCAAAATGAAATTAGACCACAAATAACAAGTAAAACAGGAAATCAAACATGATGAAAACCAAACGGGGCACAGCTCAACATCGTTCTACAAAGACCATCACTCATTGAAAGCCACCACTTTTAAGGTGGCTCACCCTACCATGTAAAAATAGAATGCTCTCAGTCACAACCTTTGATTATCAAATTTGTGATTCAGTAGCCTAACTTCAATGTATTTAATGATTAAAGCAGTTTCAGTTACAGTTTCAGATATCTTCATCTCATAGATAAAAATCCTGAGGGGGTAGGGGGAGGGGACTCATTTTTTTATGGGGGTGTGCAGCTGGAGGTTTGATATCCTGACTCAATTAAGTAGGCAATTCCAGGCAAGCCGAGCCTTTTGTACTCGTAATTTAAAGCGCCAGGCATCTACTCATCCCACCAGTGGCTTAATCCAGCCAATCTGCCAATCTGCCACATTTGAGCAATAGAGGGCGCTGCAATACCAAATGTTTTAAATGCCTTTTACTCTTGATATCCATGTTAAGTAGACTCCGATTCCATTTCAAAAATATGGTGTAATGTATTTTCAAATATTGTTCGTATAAATCAGTTGATATAACAAAGATAAACGATAAGAAACGTAAAAATGTAATTTTGATGATGCCCCTTTTTTAATTAATTTAACACCATAGATTCTGTATTTTGTAAATAATCTCTAGTAAGATTCACAGTTAGTTTGTCCAACATTTAGTAGATGCCTGGGGCTTTAAGTCAAGACAAGTATTTTGAAAAGTTTCCAGTGACTGGAGTTAATTCAAATCCTCAAATGTGGTAACTTAAGCTATATTGTGCCATCTTGATTAATTTTTTTCACCAATTTTTTCCCTTAAATAGAAGTTTGACCAGGGGGTGAAACTCAAACTGCTGATTGGAAGCTGTTTGTTGTCTGCTTAGGTATAGACTTAATTAAAGTTTACATGGTACTGTTGGAAAAATTCCTGAAAAATTGTGCGGTTTTGAAAATTATGATAAAACTTGTGTGCTGGACGGTTTTTACAAGCCTGAAATATGATACTTCACGTTTAATTGTTTGGAATTATATCACTCATCTGTAACTTATGATATTTTAGTTTCATGTTCATACATGCAATTTAGTAAAACACTTGCATTCACAGGACAAAATCAAAGATAGAGGGCGTTCAATGAAAAAAATTGCATATTGCCTTAATGCGACGAAAAAAAGAAACCAACGAACCTCTCGGGTCTGGTCGGTCGGCTTTTTCTTCTTCTTATTTTCCCTTGAAAATGAATGTAAAATTCCATACAAATCTGTAAAGATTTTCACAGATTTCTAAAAAATTGGGTTGGTAGTTAAAACTCCAGCAATTACCTTTATTGTAGTGCATTCAAATCTGGTTACTAATTTTGTTGATATATTTAGAAAATAAAGGCACAGTGTTTAGACTAAACCCATGTTATCTTATTGTCTGACATAAATGCGTTCCGTAGTATTATTTAAGGTAGTTCTGCACAAAAGATAATACTACCGAACGCATTTATGGTGGACGATATGTGATGCAGCACATTAAAAGGGGAACTTTGCAGGTGAAGTCAATTTTTAGTTTATTATTTTATAAGCTTTAAAATGACAATAATTTGATCGAAATTGATCAAGGCATTAAGATTTTACGAGTGAAAATGACTTCTAAACATTTTCATTATTTTCTTAATTTTTTTCTGTCCGTTTTCATCTACATCTTGATAAACACATAGCCGCAAAGTCCCCCCTTTTGATGTGCTGCATCACCTATAACATATGGTCTATAAACAATATCTTTATTCTCATTCTTAAACAGCTGTACTTGTATCTGTAGCAATTAGGACAGTAAGATGCACTGCAGAAGTGTGCATTATGAAACAAAACTATTAGTTACCATTCACTGCTCAAGGGTGGTCACCCTAATAAATTTAAGCTTAATTTTGCCTACCTGATTTATATTGTCTCATAAAAATGTTGCCTATTATTCTGAGAATCAACAGGGATTGCTCAAGGTTTCACACCACTAAATAACGTCTGGCCCTACCCCCTTTGAGGCAATAGTTCAAAACCGCCCCGTTTCTATGCCGAAACGGGAGACCTATTGTAAATTACAGTTTAAAATTAGGGTATTTACTACATGTTATGGCAAAATTAATATAGTGTGAATTTTGACGGACACATCAGCGTTCTTTAGGTCCAAAAAAATTAATGCAATGATGATTTTTTAATATTTTAACAGAGACATTTGTGTTCAGGTCATTTCCGGTATCTGACGCCATCATCTAAATCAACAATTGCGGGTGACCAGGAAAACTCAACTCGTACTTTTTGAAAAGGCTCTAGCTCAAAATAATGCCGGTTACCCCCCATATATGAGTTGTTGAGTTAATAGTCATGGCTTTCATCTTCAAGTTGAAACCAAATTTCAAGATACCAGTTTCTTATAACGTCGAAAAATATCCATTTTAAAATTGTGCATTTCACGTGTAAGCCTATGGGAGATGTATTTGGTGGTGTGCTACCTCAAACTTTCATAGCTGTTAAAGAATTGAATATTAATGATTGATTATTGATTATAGATTTAATGATTGATTATTGATTATAGATTGTGAGATTACAGAAGATGAGCAAGATGACCAAGAATGTTCCGGTTCCAGTGGAACAACCCATTCTACCCGACCCGGCGCCCCCACCCAGTCCAAAGAAGCCTCGCCGCATATTTGTGATACGACACGCGGAGAGAGTGGACATCTCGTTTGGTCAGCAGTGGATACAACATTGCTTTGATAGCACGGGTGAGTGTTTGGCTGTTTGATACAGAGACTACTGTAAACATGGAAATTAATTTTTGCGCTAAATTAATTATCGCGCTCTAAGCACCTACCTAAAAAATATTAACATGTCAATAGATTTATTTTGTGTATTAGTCTAGGCAATGAACTTTCAAATCACGAATTTAAAAACAAGCGAAATGGCTGAAAAATCAACAAAGCGCGAAAACTTAATTAATGGCATCACTTTTGCAGTATTGTGCATTTGGAATTATGCCAACATGTAAGTATAAATGATTTGTTTGTCCTCCACATTTTATGCATGAGGAGGAGCAAGCAGGCAGATTATTTGTTTTCCCGGGGTGCTCAGTGGTCATTACAAGAGGGGTATCATGTGTGACCAAGAAATCACGTAATTAGGGTAGTTTTTCAAGCTGTGGCATGTTACGTACGTAACGTGAATAGGGTATCAAAACAAGCCAAATTAAGAAAAAGGGTATACTTTTTACATCATTGGCTTTTGTATTAGGGTCCTTATTTGAGAGGTTTAAACTATACAAATTACTTGCTTAGGGTATCAAAATATTTTGAGTACTTGTTTAGGGTATCACATTTTTTGAGTACTTGTTTAGGGTATTGGAAATACTGATGTTACTTGCTTAGGGTATGTAAAATACTGTGCCATACTTGTTTAGGGGGCTTTTTCACATTAACACGATTACGTATTTAGGGTACTTTTTGAAAGTCCTTGGATGCGGATGATACCCCCTTGTAATGACCACTGAGCACCCCAGGTTTGTTTTTTATTATAAATGTCGCAGTAATGTCACAGAATGAATTACTGACACCCGATTGTACCACATTACTCCCTGGCGTGAAAGATTGCTATTAGAATGAATGGTGAAGTAAACATAATCACGCTTTACTGCAAACTTACTGGTTAAAATAGACTCTTTATTCAATATATTAACAATTGTGATATTCTACAGCTGTATCAATACCAATTATTAAAAGACAAATAACTAAAAAAAAACAATTATTAAAAGACAAATTTCCCAGCACTCCATACACACTCCATGGTAAAGTTCATGCCAATTATTAAAAAAAACTTATTAAAAAAACACTTATTAAAAAAACACTTATTAAAAAAACCCTTATTAAAAAAAACAATTATTAAAAAAACAATTATTACAAAAAACAATAATTAAAAAAACAATTATTAAAAAACAAATTATTAAAAGACAAATTTCCCAGCCACTCCATACACAATCCATGCCAGTTATGTTGAGTGAGCATGCCAAATTCAACAACTTTAGGGCAGGTATTTCTTTTCGTCATATGATTATTGAATTTATTAGAGGGTTAAAATGATGGAATTCATAAATATCTGATGGCACAGAACTAGGGCTGATTTTGTTCTCATGTCAACATGTTGCTATTTTACAATCTTGATTGTGGACATTTTATGGAACCAAATACTAAAGTATCATGCAGATCGTCGCCGCAAAATTAAGGTCCATGGGAATAAGATATCACCGCAGTATCAACAATGGCGCTATGTCAATGTACACAAGTTCAAAACATAAAGTATAAACATACTATGATCATTAATTTGCCGATTCTCTATGTCTTTTATTACAAGAATCAAACTGAATATTTAAATGATTACGATAATGTTTCTGGAAAGTAATCGTAAACTCCTAAATAAACCTGGTAGAATCCTATTATATTATATCGATATTGTTAAACGACTGAGGATTTAGACTAAGCAAGCAGCAAAGAATTGTGGGAGGAATGAAAAAACAAAATGGCGACTAACGAAAGTGACGATCGCTATCTCAAATGATCGAGATTCTTAAGAATCTTGCAATGTTCAGATGAAATGACCAAGCTTGTTAACAGCAAATTTAGTGGCTTTTAAATTTTAATAGGGGTTGCATTTATATTAGCCATTTAGCAAACTTTGTAGACATTTATAACTTACACGGCTTTAATATCAAAGCTTATAAAATATTGTGAGATATAGGCTTTTACGACGGGTATTCATAATATACAGTAAGTTAAAAGTTTTAACGGGTTCGCTGTCGGACAAGTTTTAATCTGTCAAGCTTTCGTCAGGATTAGCTCTGACTTCTTCATAATGTTTTGCTTATAAAATATATTGACATTCACATTTGTATATCGACATGTCGGGATTGATAGCGATGTCGATGTAATGTCAATATCATCCATGTCGATGACAGCCCTACACAAAACTCAGAAACGGCTACCCCTGGTTGGGAAGAGCTAATCTATTTGACATGATTAACAAATTCATGTTCTTGACTAGGAATTGAGCCAGGGACCTGTTTAATACTCAGGCATGCTACTAAGTTAATTAAGAAATTGATTTAGAAACATGTTTGTTGAACATAAATGAACGAAGAATAGGCCTTCTTTGCCTCTTCTATGACTGATTATCTGTGCTGGACGATCATGTATCTGGAAGGTCATTCATCATACTTATATTATAAAGAGCTAGAGATGGTACTGTTAATCAGAGACCGCCTCATTCACCTGGAGGGGCCAGTCAATATTATGCTGAAAGCATGTGTGATCTAAAGTTTTCCAGAACCCCTAAACGCATATTTCATCTGAGGCCAACATTTACTGTAAAATGATGATTTTGCCATTTTTCTTAAAAAGGGTTGAATGTTAACATGTTATGTGTGTTTAACATGCTCCGTCTACAAACTCACCCAGTGGTACACATGTTTTGATCACACATGCTTACAGTGTAATAATAAACTGGCTCCCCTGGGCTCATTAATTAGACGCTGAAAAGATCCAACTCTTTTCTAAATTGATGTTTTGTCTTCTTTATTGTTACCAGGGAAATACCAGAGAAAGAATCTAAACATGCCAAAAAGATTACCAACCAGGCCGGGAAGCCCGGGCACATTTAACAAAGACTCACCTATAACAGAAATGGGACAGTTCCAAGCGAGGCTTACAGGTATGTATGATTGGTTGATATACTGTTAAAAGATTATCAAACAGGCCAGGAAGCCTGAGACTTTTTAAAATGGAAATTATATGTATAATAATCCTTTCTAACGCTCTAGTAGGTACCATAGGCCTACTTGTTTAACACACAGCATCCTCATTTCGGGTGTATTTTTGGCTCCAAGAGAAATACATGTGTAGGGGGTGGTTGAAGCATCTTTGGTCATGAATGTTTACAGCATATAGTTAAGCCCCGGAAAAAACGCATTTCATTTTGGTAAAAAACGCACTTACTTTTAAGCAAAACCGAGATATACCGAGATTTCATCAGATTTACTAAAAACCCGAGAAAAACGCACCGAAATTGTTGATAGGGAGAGAAAAACAAGAAATCGAACTGTCACTCATTCTCAAGCAATATAAAAAAGGTTTTGACCGAAAAACACCCCTAAATATCGCTTCTTGAATTCTATTTTAAAAAGTAAATAAGCCAAAAATAAATACCGGGAATCACGAACTCTGAACTTTGTGGTTCCGATTCCACACTCGCTTGATTGCTAGACTCTTGCGCACGTGTTAAGAGCAAACCACATTATCACGGTGTTAAAAAGCAGATTGTCAAAAGATTAACAACATCGCTTTTGTTTAAATTTAGAGAAGGGTATTTCCCAGTTCCCATGTCCATGAGGTTTCCAAAAGGTACGATTGAAAAAATTAAGAATTTAACTTGACATTTAATTCAATTTCTGGATCGTAAAATAGTCGATACAAGGGTCGATTTCATCAGTATTTCGATGTGTTCAGATGACAAAAGCGTCGATACGAGGCTCGGACTAGTTGTTGGTATGGAAAGTTGTTGGTATGGAAAATGCTGCGATGTATATTGTATGCTTCCGCAATCTGTTGTGGATAATCGAGGATGGATGACGGAAAGTTCATTGTTAATTTTGTTGATCGGTCGGTACGCTAATTAGTATAAAAGCCCTTCTAATCATGCTATGATGTAATTGTATTCTACCGCATTGATGCGGAAAATCGAAGCTACTTCCTGGGCACTTGACATTTAATCTCATTCCCGGACGACTGTTAAAATGCTTGATGCACGGGTCGATTTGATCTCTATTTTAATGATTGACATTTTTCTTTGAAAAAACCTGCGATTTCAGCATTTTTCTTTGATAAAACCCACGATGCCGAGAATTCGCGGGCAATTTTCAATAAACCGAGAAATGTTCCTAAAAGCGAGAATCACGCCGTGAATAACGCAAACGCGATTTACTCCAGGGCTTACATATAGTTTACTGCCCCTACCTCCAATTTGTTTGACCAGGTGATGGGTTGAAGGAGGCAGGTATGAAGAATCAGTCACTTCATTGATTGATTTCCTATTGATTGATTAGTATTATCAATCACTAGATGATTGTTTTCCTACTTGATTGATTGGTGTTATAAATCACTTGATTGATTGGTGTTATCAATCACTTGATTGATTTATTCCTAGTTGATTGATTGGTGTTATCAATCACTTGATTGATTTCCTACTTGATTGATTGGTGTTATCAATCACTTGATTGATTGATTGATTGGTGTTATCAATTACTTGATTGATTGATTTCCTTGTTGATTACTTGGTGTTATCAATCTCTTTATTGATTGATTTCCTACTTGATTGATTGATTGTATCTGTTTTGTGTTACCAGGTGATGCAATGAAGGAAACTGGTGTGAAGATAAGTCATTGTTTCAGTTCACCAGCTTTACGATGTTGCCAAACAGCTCATGCTGTACTCAAAGGTATGGTACCAAGATTAAGCCTAATTAGTTCCAAAATACTATACAGCCTATTTATTTAAGTTATACACAAATGTTGCTGAAAAACATTGAAAGCTGTAGCAGCATGTAGACTGATGTTTGACTCGATCAAGTTTTAATGATTAATTTAGATACCTTTGTCCTTTCTGATGCTGATCCTTTCATTCAGCATTGTAGTGTGTCAAGTGGAGGGAAGTAACCACTACAGGGCTGTACTTAGTACCCGCCCGCACGCTCGTGGCGGGTAACTTTTGCGTCGGGCGGGTAACTTTTCAAATATACACGCCCGGCTGGCCGGTAAGAATTTTGCTGTTGGTAAATGAAGATTACTTGTTTGGCTGGTAAGTTTATAGTCGGGCTGGTAACTTTTACTTGCTACCAGCCTGGCTGGCTGGTTGGAGAAAAAATGAAGGTACACCCCTGAACCACTACGCTTAATGAAGGGATGACAATGATCCCGAAAGCTACAGAGCTCAAGGAGAATGGGTCGAAAAAGCTATCTTAAGTAATCATTAAAAGCTGTATTTTTCCCAAGTGGATGAGTAACACAGTGTGAGGTGAAATGTTGTTTAGTATTTCTCCAATAAATTCAAATTGATACCCAACTTATAGAAGTGTTTACTTGTACTTTTGAATTTTGCATTCACTGTTGAATCATGGAAAATGCACAATGGTGTTGCTCAAACTTCTCTCTTTTAACTTTTGAGTCATAAATTGTGTATAAATCTCAAAGTAATTCCCCTTGTACTATTCCTTGTAATAATGGTCTTTAGGCACAAAAAAAATGGTTGTGTTGCCCACATCAGGCCAGGTCACAATTCTGAAAAATGTAGGCCGGGTTTTTAAACAAATCTTTCTGAAAATAAATTTGAAGATTCTTTTTATATTTCTACACTATTTTTTATTATCTTCCGATTGATAAATGTGTGTAAAAGCCAACGAAACCCAGAAAGACGCATCGAAAGTGTTAAAACCCCACAATGGAATTCGATATAAGTTGTTATGTTGCTATTTCAATATTTTCCAGGTCTAGACAGCTCAGCCACCAATGTTAACATCTGCATAGACACCTCATTATATGAATGGCTTGCATGGAGTAGAGGCGTAATGCCAAAATGGATGACTCCGGCAGAGATGGCAAAGTTTGGCCTCAACATAGACGTGGCATACAAGGAACTCATTGATTTATCGGATCTCAACATCCAGGAGAATTGCCAAGCGTACTACAAGCGTAGCGATGCATTTGTCAGACATGTACTCAAGGAATACCCAGAAGGTAATTGTAGTATGGTTCAATGGGGGGGGGGGGGGGGGGGGAGGACTGGGATGCCTCGAGGAGGGGGGGGGGGGGGGCTGGGATGCCTTGAGGAGGGCGGAATAATCTAGTAGCTGTTATCCATCGTGAAGCTATGCAGGTTTGGATCATAATTGCTTTATGTAAAGGCTATGCAGTGATGGTTCAATTGGGGGGAGCTGGGATGCTTCGAGGAGGGGGGAATAATCTAGTAGGTGTTATCCATCGTGAAGCTGTGCATGTTTGGATCAAAATTGCTTTACGTAAAGGCTATGTAGTAATTTTAATTTTGACCCCATGTAGAGGGGGTAGTCATTTTGAATTAACTGGGTTCCCCCCTTGACACATGTATACAATTGGATCCGTCTATGTCCTACGTGTGTGTGGTCCAGCGCGGGATTCATAATCATGAGGTTGTGAGTTCTAGCCCCTGCCGTGGCCAACGTGTTTTTATCCTTGGGCAAGATACTTAGTCTCAATTGCCTCATTGACACAAGCTAGATTAAGTAGCTGTTAAAAAGGGTGATATTGCAATCTAAGTGCTGATAATGAAATATATCTTGTGCAAAAAACTTTACAAAAATAATGAGAAAAATATGGGGTTTCTTATTGATATCAAAATATTTAGATGGAAAAAAGCTAAAGTGATTTGAAGCATCCACATTTAAGTCATACACCATTAATCATTTCTTTCTACTGGACTAACACTTTGTTCCCAGGTGACATACTCTTCGTAGGCCACGCCAGCAGTCTGGACGGACTCACAAGATATCTACAGGGATTGTCTGCAAGGCAAGCAGTAGAATTCTCAAAGATAGTACAAAAGGTAAGAGATTTTTGAGTAATGGGCTTGATGGAAATGGGTAATGAAGTCATATTTGATAATTCTTTATATACAAATCCAAAAGAAGTGAAAGCTGTTACTCTCTGTGATCAATGATGTTTCACTCCCACGCTGGTAGCTTCATCAGACTGCAACTCTGACTTCTGTTCATTTGGGTTTTTATAGTTACTGTTACCCGTTGTTGAGGGCGTGGACAGGATAAGTTTAGGATCAGGAGGACAGGCAAGAAACCACTGCATTAAGGAGGGTGTGGACTCTCAGGTACAGCCTCCGTAAAACTGCCGTAACTTCTTCAATATTCATTTAATCTTTATAAACGTGTACAGTTTTTTGCAGAAAAGGGTTCAATGAATCCAACCATGATAATGAAATTGACCATTTTGGAGAAAAAAAAATAAAAAACACATCTTTTGACTCATTTTAGGTTTGGAAAAGATAACTCAAAATATATTTTGTTAAATTTTGTCATACTAGTTTTATGATAATCCTGATAACATTCCCAATGAAAATGGGGAAAAAAAAATCACATTTTTTGGCACTCTTTGGTCTATAACTCAAAAAATAAAAAAGATATAAAAAAAACAAAAACCTTTTTACAGATTGTGATTTTTGGGTGGCATTTTAAAGGTAAAATAGCCTGACTGACCAACCCAACTGGAGAGGCCTTTATTATTGTATTAACACATTACCTTTCTAACATCTTTAAACAATTATCATTATACAGATCCCCTATTGTGGTGCGGTATCCGCTGAGGAATACGCTGATTTTGGTGTGTGGGATTTAATACAGCCGCCATTTGCCACGCTTACACACGCACCCAATGGGAGGTTTGATTGGAGGATTATGCAACACTAACAGTAAAGAGTCATGAGGCTTGCACGGTCAAATGCATATTTTTTGCATCCATTTTATTATGTCCACCATACTGGTGTATGACGGCTGTATCTAGGTAAATTAGGCGCCAACAAAAACCACACCCTGTTTTACGGGCCCGACCAACCCACTTTTTGCGTTTTTCAAGAATTTTTTGAGAATTTTCTCAAATCATGTATAATCAGCCATTTTTTTGGGCCGAAAATCTGTCAAAATTTTGCCCACAAATTTTTAACAAAATTCCAGATTGTTGCAGATTTTGGTGACATTTTAAGTTAAAAAACCCCCCAAAAAACCCAGATTGACTGACCCTACTTGACAGGTCCGCCCGCCCGTAAAACAGAAGTGTTTTTTTGTCGCCTTAAGGCCTGTTCATACTTCCGTCTTTGCGCATTAGTCGACAAATCGACAGATAGAAATTGACATTGCTTCAACACGTGCGCTGATATACGTCGACGCTGACCAATGCACAACGACAAGAGTATGAATGAGCCTTTGGTCGCGAGATGTTCAGCGTTAATTGTTACCACTAACTCACTTTGCCTAAATACATACATGCCTAATCCACCTGAAACAGATTTTAAAAGAAACTATAGTTACATAATGTAAAATTTTGCAACAGTTACCTCATGGCGATTTTTACTAGTACAGTTGGGATTGATTTTTGTCTTCCTTTTAGCCTTTGACCTGCTTCTTAAAAACCTGATCATCAAAGTTGCCAGCACTGTATTGGTGATATTTGTCAATAAGTGCCAAATCTAACAGAAAACTTAAGACTTTTGAAGTGAAATATTGTAGCTAACTTGGGCCCTTCCCCCATTTCTTTAAATAGCCTCATCCTGACCCAAAACAGAGGTGACTAACTCCCATATAAGGATATTTTCAGAATTCAATTACCACATTTTTAATTTGAAGTCAGACACCAAAATCTTCTGCAAAAGTAACGCGTCAGGAAATCTCACATAACAAGATGTATGGCAAATACAAAACAAATAGTTACAGAAATAAGATAAAAATTAAATTTTCTGGGTTTTGCAATAAAACAGCATGTATAGACGATGTGACCTGTAACGTAGTGCCCGGCGGTATGCGTTCGTACCTACAGGGAATGTGCTTTGTAAATTAAATTCACACTTGATTGATCATTACTTACGGTGTAGAATAGTGCAGTAGTCATGGTCTGCATCACTAGGCACATTGAGAGACCAGGTACTAAATCTGGTTGCCAGGCGGTATGCGTACGCACCATAGGGCAGGTGTTTTTAAAATTGGCCCTCAGTGATGAGTATTTTGCTTTTGAATGGTATGTATAATAATAATAATAATACTGAACATTTATAATGCGCGCAAATCTACCAAAGCACTCATGGCGCATTGAGCAATTAAACAAAAGAAACAATTAAACCAGAGGTGAGAACAATAATTCAAAATATGCATAAAAAAGCAACAATTATAATGCAGTAGTCATGGACAGTAGTCATGGACTAGTTCCTCTAGCATGTCTTCAGATCAGGCGCTAATCAATTTGTAAACACTACTAATGTAAACAATGATCTATAGGGTGGTCCATTAGAAAGTGCATATATTTTGGAGCACTTTGTACTCTGCATATTACATTATAGTTCGAGGTCAACTGGCTTTCTCATGTGTAACTCATAATAACAATGTTTGTAACATGATTGGAACCGGAATAATCTCTGCATTCACCTTCAATCTACATTTGACACCAGCATACTGATGGGACCAAACTAAGGATCACTGTTAATGTTCTGAAAATTAAATTGAGGTTACTTAGGCCACGGCCATAGTGAGGTCAGCCTGATGACCTCTATTATATAGTCTATGTATTTATATTTTTTAACATGCATATTTTTTTTACACAAACATTTTGTTGTTGTTATATTTTGAATATTTCAACCAAGCCTTATGTGTCAGTAATACCTTGAAAAATGATTAATGATGTGTCATGAAATTGTTATTTTTTTAAAGGAAAAATGTGTACATCTCATCTATTTGTACTGAGAAAAAGGCGAGTGTAAATAAATTGTAATTTAAAAGAATAAACATGTATTTATTGATACAACAATTGATGTAGGGGAGATGGGGGTAAGTGGGCACATGAGGTTTGTTGGAACACTGGTTTGTTGGAACATTGAGATTTCTTTGAAGCATGTAATTAAAGGTGTATGTTCGGATTACTTTTTTTTGGCTATGATTTTTTTTTCACATCATGATATTTTGATATCAGAAGAATCCCCATATTTTTTCATTATGTCTGTAAAATCTTAGGGTCCAGAAATGTTCCAATTAGAAATCATAAGCTAAAATGTGGTGAATTACTGCCAAAGGTGGTTAACCACCAGCCAGTTTGTTTACTAGTCAATGGGCAAAATTCTTGTGACCATGTGCTTCTAAAATTAGAACCATTGGAGTTATGCAACTCAAACTTTAGAATGTGACAATTTTAAGTATGATCTTTCATGTAAAATAGAAAAAATCAAGTTGATAATCGGGCCAGCAATCAGAACATCTACCTTTAATTCATAAAGTACTATTGTTCAGTCAGTTCCAAATTGGAGAACCTACTTACAGCAACGCATGAATTCAGAAGAGAATTATGGAAAACGAAAAATGCTCGCATAGGCCATGGCGCAACACAGCGCATTGTAAATCATATGCGTGACGCTTGCGTATGTCAAAAAAGTCGCGTAAGCTTGACAGGTGACATCATTACGTAATTGACTGGTTGTAAATTTTGGGATTTAAAATTTAAAGCAATGATGGAATGGGGAATAGTCCATAAATAGTGTGTACATATTGGGATTAACTGTAGAATCCCCCTCACACACATATATAGTTTGATCAGTTCTAAATTGGCGAGCCTCATTACTACAGTGAATTAATACAGAAGGGTGTAGCTGCTCATGAGTGCATTGCATTGAACATGCGACGTATGGCCATTATGCATTGAACGTATGACGTATGGCCAAAATTGCGCGCGAACGCTTGGATTACTTCTGCCCGCGAGAGATAAAAACAGAATATTTCTCGCCATTTTGGAACTGATTGAACGATAGGTAGATATAGTGCAAGTGCAAGGGGTATTATATCTGCACACATGTAGTTAGGTCTTGGGATAAAAAGTTGGGGGGGGGGGGAATCATACATATGCATTGGTTTTCTTTAGGCAAGCCATGCAAAATTAGCCCAATATGTTCACAAAATATATTTAACACTAGTACTTTTTTAAATACCTTAATCTTTTCTTGGGGTTATTCTGACCGCCAATGACCCTTACTTGCTTGTAACCTCTAACCAAAATATATTTAACACTAATACTTTTTTGAATTACTTAATCTGTTCTTGGGTAATTCTGACCATCATTGACCCTTACTTGCTTGTAACCTCTGACCCTCATGAGAGAGTGATCAATCAATCCATAGTGAACCTAGCTACTGTCATCAAAATAAATAACTGACCAAGTAATGAATGTGTTGAGCTATATTGCACGCTAAGAATGGTTGATTATTGAGGAAGTTACAATTTCAAATGTAAGGTCAAGTACCATTTTCATTTTCACATTTTACTTTTCAACACGGGGAGAGTATGACAGGTAAAGTGTGTGTGCCGTATTGATCGAAAAACCTGGGCATTGACTGGTGAATTAGCACTACCACTTACAGTAATCAAATAAATAATTTGCCTGTCTGATTCCTTGTGTAGAAAGGCACTTGACCTTACACATGGAATTGTAACTTCCTCAATAATCAACCATTATTAGTGTGCAATATCTCACATTAAAGAGGAGACATTTCCCAAAAACTTTATAATTTAATATGTGTGTGTAGAAGTTGTATTTTTAGAGTTATCAGCACATTTATCACCTGGTCACTTACTTCTTATGACTGTATATTGCGCTGATAGTGTCAGCACTGATGGAGAGATTGATTGTGTTACAACAATAAAACTCAATACAAAAGCCAAACAAAGAAGATTGTCCGTCTCAGAAGCCGCCCGCATTGGTGTGTGAAATGAGCTACGCGCTGATTTTTTGTTTATTTTTTTGGATTTTTTACAAAATATTTTTAAAAAAAGGTTTCTGTAAGCTTGGATTAGCAATTTTTTTTAAAAATCGCATACCTCATAGCCTTTTTTCTTAATGTTTCTGAGACAGACAATCTTGTTTGTTTGGCCTTAGGCATCCATTATGAAGATCTTGTAAACAAATAATGTTAGAACTGATCCTAAGTGTCCAAATGTTTAACATATAATGTAACGTTTTCATAAAATGGAATAAACATCATACCGAATACCTTTTCTGTAGTGCAATTAATTGCCCACACAAGACACTGCAAAGAATGGTATCTAGGGGCACACACACAACCTTCCTCAACACTATACACACACATACTGTTAGGTGCCAGGAGCGTGCATTTCCCCAATCTAGTGGTGCGATCAGACCCTAACAAGCCCAATTTGACTCGTTTTTCTGCCCTGAAAGCTTATTCCACATGGAGTTGGGATCAAATGTGACACGATCAAGAGGAATGAGTCGGATGTCAACCCTAGTCGAAAATGAGTTTTTTATACAGTTTCAAATAAGACACTTAGAGCTTTCAGAAACTGAAAACCCCATGTCGATACGACTTTTTGTTCCAAAGTTATGTCAAATTGTATACATGAATTTCCCTCAAAACTTATGTAAGCCGCCATTTTGAATTGGCCATATCTCAATTTGGGATCCTCCGACATCCGACTCATTCTTCTTGATCGCGTCACAAATGTGTATTTCGGATAGGATATTTATGATGAGCTAAATTAAACATTCACTCCCTTGCATGTGTATCCAAATTTAAGGGGTTCAGATCAATAAAGGAGGGGTCCTGCAAGCACAACATTGAGCATTATTTGTTCGAAAAGGAATTATCGAGCCGAAATTGCGTTATTATATAGAACAAAACATCATATTTGTCACAAAAAACGAATAAAAACTGCCATCTCTCAATACGCAATTTTTAAAATGTGCGGCGATCGAAAGTCCCGGTGTCGATGACGTCATGGGTGCTCAAATTTGCGCATGTGCATTGTATAACTATGACTTCATTGGCACCAGGATTTTCGATCGCCGCAAGTTTTAAAAATTGCGTGTTGAGAGATGGCGGTTTTTATTTGTTTTTGTCGTAAGTGTGGTGTTTTGTTCTATACAATTACAAAAGGTGGGCTCAATAGTTATTTTTCTAACATATAATGCACAATGTTGTGCTTGCGGGACCCCTCCTTTAAACAACTAAATATTGGGTGTCATATAGACTCCAAGATCTGTAAAACTACTACCCCTGCTACTCAATGGACAATTTATTGGTAAAAGCTCTTTCAAATTTTCTAAGATAGGCCACATAATAAGTGTATTAGCCCAAAGGTGTCTAGAATACGACAACTCTTTTATTGCAAATAATATATTGAAGCCAACAATTGTTTTGTGTAAATCTGTCTCTCTTGCTGAAATACCAACCCAACACTGGTCTATTCATTGATGAAGACATCTTTGGAGGTTTTGTGTTACGTTACAATATCGCTTTCTTGATTACGCAGAATAAAATGATATATTTCTGAATACTATAAATTTAAGAAAGGAAGCTTTTGAAATAAGATAATAATGTATCAGTTTCCTTTCAAGTTTGAATTTTTAATATGCCTGACCTGTATCTTAATATAATACTAGGTCATAGTTCAAAGGTGATTTCTAACTAATGTTGATTTAACAAGTTGTATAATTTGTATAGATGTAGAATTGATTAATATGTACAAAACTAATATGTTTGACTCAATATATATATTATTTTTTGTATCATAAAGAGATAATGTTAATAATAAACTTATTTCAGAAGAAAATTTGTCATAGTGATTTCTTGTTTGCAAAGTTTATTTTTTAATACTGTAAAACAACTTAATTTCGCTTGCAATTTAATTTCGCTAGGAGATCTTATTCGCCTAATTAAATTGCCGGCAATTATATTATTTATAATGGTTATATATAGGAAGATGATTTTAATTAGTGAAATTAAATTGCCGCAAAAAATTGACTAAATGCGAATTCGCTAAATTAAGTTGCCGTGAATTAAACTGTTATACAGTAGTTTCAAAAATATCCCCAATAGATTTAAAATGAAGTTGGCTATTTCCAAGTATACAGGGCGAGTCAAAAAAACAACTGCAATAGTGGAAAGAAGCCATCTTGTTTTCAAAACCAAGTTGATGTTTGAATTTTTTTTAACCGTTATAAGAATAACATATTTGTTACTAAATTTATGTGAAAATATGAAGTCAATCGCATTTTTCGTTTGCCTTTGGTGAACCTAATTACCTGTGCACCCATTTCACACGTTTGTCCACGAAACACCTAAAACATGTTATAAGATTGCAAAATGAGTCTCTCATTAAAATTTGAAAATTCAAGTTAATTTGTGATATAATTGGAGTTTAATGTACTAGTATCCTTTAATGTTTACATGGGAGATAAAATACTCAATTTACATAACCAATGCCATGGATTGCTTATAATGTTCTAAATTTCAATAAAAATGAAATTATTCCTAATTTTTGTTGGCGGGATATTCAAATGTGAACATGAAATGTGTGCAATTTCAATTGAAAATCACTATGCTCATGGACAAACAAGTAATTTGGGTTTTGCAGCAAAGAGGTTCACCAAAGACAAACGAAAAATGCGATTGACTTCATTTTTTCACATAGAGTCAAGATCAAATATATCATTATTGCCACGTTTAAAAATTTCAAACTTCAACTTGGTTTTGAAAACAAGATGGTTTCTTTCCACTATTGCAGTTTTTTGACTCACCCTGTATACAGGGTGTCTCAAAACAAAAAAATGAGGACTCTGTTTCATGAGTGTAATTCTTATAATCATTGGACCATGACCAATTTAGGCTCAATGTAAAGCCCAATTAATTATTATGATATCCTGAAAATGTGAGATCAATCCGATGAAAAATAAGAAAACTAGCGTACTTTGTTTAAACCATGTCATGGTTTGTACAATGGGAATTCACACAGTAACAGTCGAGTGACAGGAAAGTGCTCGACTTGTAACTCAATGAATCATCCACAGTGGGTATATCATAATAATTAATTGGGCTTTACATTGAGACTAAATTGGTCATGGTCCAATGATCATAATAAGAATTACACCGTCATGAAACAGAGTCCTAATTTTTTTGAGACACCCTGTACAGGGGAATGACAAAATTCCTCTTGGGATTTTGATGGTGTGGATCATTTTGTAAATAAATATCAACAAAGACAAAACTCATATTACCGTATATAATTTAATCAGTTCCAAATTAGCGAGAAATATGTTGTTCGTTTTTTATCTTTCCGCATGCACAAGTAATTTAGCACATGTGAGTTAGCTTGGCATACACAAGCATCACACACACAATTCATGATGCGCCATGTTGTACCACGCGACATTTTGCGTGTCCACGCTCGCATGAATTCATTCATTCACTGCTGTAAGGTTCATCAATTCGGACCTGACAGAACAATATAGATAATTTGATGAGGCCAAACAAAGAAGGTCTGTCTCAGAAGCCCGCCCGCATTGGTATTTGAAATGAGCTACGGCGCGTAGGTCTATGTTCTGGGGGATAAAAACCATTTTTTATTTATTTTTGGATTTTTTTTTGGATTTAAAAAAAAAAAAGTTTTAAAAAGTTCTCCGTAAGCTTGGATAAGCAACAACAAAAAATCACACACAAAAAAAAAATCGCATACCTCATAGCCTATTTTCTAAAAAAAATAAAAATCGCATACCTCATAGCCTATTTTCTAAAAAAAAAAGAAGAAAAAAAGCACAGCACTTACCTTTTTTGCACAATGTTTCTGAGACGGACCTTCTTCTTTGTTTGGCCTGATGAGGGTCTTTTTTATTTTAGGATCAGCAAAGATCTCAGACCAATGAGGTTATATCTCCTGTAATCTGGAAAAACCTAGTAAGTCAAATTTTGGAGAAAAATTGAGTTCGACCCATATTTGGACTGAATAGGTTTTCCCCTTCTGTTTATCAAGTTAAAGTGTGTGAAACTCTTCCCTGTCGGCAGTTTTTCATCTGGAAGAACCTAGTATGGAAAAACCTAGTCTGGAAAAATATGGGAACAGTTTTCCTTTGTTTTCTCAAATTTGCGTTCAACAGACTTACTAGGTTTTTCCAGATTACAGGAGACTGGAAAGATATAGGTTTCTAGAAAAGACTCTCCTATTTAATCAGGGTAACCCTAATATATTACCATTTTTTCAATGATACTCATTTATACCCAGACAAAAAACACACCTACAAATACAAACAAAATCAACTGGTTACATAGAATTCTTTTAGTAGATCCATTTATTCTTCTATCATACCTTCTTCATCATTCCTACAATTTCAGGTGTACTTTGCCAAAATATATAAATCAGTGTATGATTATATGAAATAATAGTAAAGTGTATATAATACACTCTTTTTAAAGGCATATTATGTGATATTTTCCAAGTAGCGCCCTCTATCATTGATTTTTACTATGAAAGCCGTTTTTTCTTGCAGATTTTCTTGCAGATTTTCATTTTTAATCATAAATCATGGTTTTAAGAGGTTGAAAAATAGATTGTACCGCTACAGTACAATCTATTTTTCAAATTTTACTCTAAATTCACTCTAAAACCATGATTTTGAGGTAATTAGGAATCGTATCTCTCTGTAACTTGGAACATATTTATGATTTATGATCAGAAAAGTAAATCTGCAAGAAAATCTGCTTCCAATTATTTTCGATGATTGAGTCGTCCCATGGAAAAGATCACATAATATACCTCTAAGTAGAAATAATTTACCATAGTAGATTCATAACGAATGGCTGGCTAGTCTTAAATTCAAATAATAAAGGCCATATTCTCTTACTAAACACGGTTTTAGCCTAAAATCGTGGCTAGCTTAACTCGTTTATGAGAACCACATTTAGTTAAATGATGTGTTTAAAGTCAAAGTTAAATGTGTGACGTTTAAAACCGCATTTTAATACATACAAGAATATAGTCCTGTATCCATGGTGACTTCTACTAACAGACTGTATGTAACACAGTGTTATACACCATATCTGTGACCTGTCACATCAAAAGAGACATGTTAGAGGCCCAACTCAAATCCGAGTTATTGGTATGGCTTGAAAGAGCACATTTTAAGCTTTGAGATGATACCATATTGAAGGTAATCGGATTTTGTAATCACAAAATATGAATTGAGGAAGCATATTTTTTTCTATTATTTTCATTTTATTTCGCCACATATATTGGCCTCTATCTCAAAACTTTGTTTGCCGATAACATGTCCTTTTTGATGTGACTGGTCACATTTTGTTTGCACTGTGCAGAGTTGTTGTGCTTTCAAAGCACATCTAATCCAATCCTGCTTTTGAAATTAATTATTGAACTATGACTCAAATGTATATAAAAGTATACATTTTTACATACTATAAAGTGCCAACAAAAACCCAAAACATTTTCCCCCCGATTTTTGGCACTTTTTGGTCAAAATTAAAAAATAAATTAGATTAGGTTTAAAAAAACCACCATGTTTCTAAGTTAATGTCTTTACATCATCATCAAGAGATTTAGCCATTTTATACTTAAAGTTATTTTTGTTAGCTTTGTCCAAAAAGCATTGGGTCAAATAGTGAATTTTGTGATTTCCTCAAAAAAAAAATCAACGTTTTTGGTAAAAATTGACGCCAAATTTGGATTCTCTGGTCCGTTTCCGTTTTATATATGCATTTGATTAATAGTTCAATAATTACAGCACTCACAAAATTCAAAAAATCAGATAAAAAACTTCCTTGAGTCTCACCTTAAATCACAGTGTACATATATGATGAAAAAAAACATTATTTTGGTAAATAATTATATTTTCAAGTATATAACAAGTGTTTTTCTTTTAAAAACAGTTTTATTTATATTACGTTTATGAATGAGGTTAATAACTTTGATCAGTGGATTCAACAGATTCTAAACAACTGATGCTGCACAGCCCTTTTATGGCAAAAAGATGTATCTTAGATGTACTTTCCTAATGATATACTTCCTTTTAACATGGATTGTGTTAACTTGGTTCAATAATCCTCACTTAGGAAAAAGGTTGCAACTTGTAAAGACAATAAAAGTAATATACTGCCTTTTACCACTACATGATTTATGGAGAAAAAAGCTAATTTTGATCATGTTAAAAGGAAGTATACTGTTAGAAAACTACATATAAGATACATTCTTTTGCCATTACTGTAGCTCACCTCCAATTGATGCTGAACCCGACACTTTCCAATATACAAATTATGAGCGGTTTAAAAAAATAATAATCCGTACTTTTTTTAGGAGTTTAGATAAGTTAAACTGCCCCTCAACATGCACTACTCCTGCAACCATTTTTATGAATTTACTATAGACATTAATTATTTAATATAAATATGGATAACTGCTGACTAGATTATAAGTGTGTGAAGCTTTATTTGAAATAAGCAATTGATATGGCAGATCAAAAACAACACAAGTAGAATTCTCACCATGTAAATGTAAACCTTGTTTTCACATATAGTAATGCAACAATCCAATCCGTCTTTCACACAATTTGGTCATTATACATACCATAAGTTAACACAAGAAATAAAGTTTTCAAAATGAAAGTTCATATGCGACATTGTATACAAATATTAACAACTTAAACAAATACATCAGTCAGTTTATCTTTTTTGCCATCTGTGGTCCATACACCCCCTACATGGGTGCATACACCCATACATGGGTGTACTCATCATACTTAGGGAATGTCGGCTTTAACTACCCGAATAAGCTTACCACTTTCCATGCAGCTATTGGTTTTACCAAATACACAAACAAAATCAGAAACCTTTCCCAAATGTCATGGTCTATCTCAAGGATTACTGAAACAATACTAGGCATGTGTGTACTTATTTTAATGCATTTCTCATGGTGATTCCATTTTTGAAACATTTTGTGAAATTTAGGAATGTCTTCTGCCGCTTGGAAAGTGTTAAGCCCCGGTGGTTTCAGTCAACATTGATTTTGAGTATGCAAGCTATAATTGTTCTCAAATTAATGGAAAAAAGGGTTCATATCATGTCCGTTATTTCCTAAAATAACAAGAGTTTTTAAACACTTTGGGATTGTCCGCAAAAAAGATAAAAGGGTAGGGGTGTCCTATTTTAAAAGGTTGTAACCCAAAGCTTTAACCCTTCATTATTAAAGTAATGCAATCAATTTTACAAGATAAAATGATGATTATTGTGTCATATTTCAAATTGTCCTTGGAATAAAAAAAAACTAAAGACGAGAAAAAAAGGGGGAAAATTAGAATTTATCACTTCTCAAGCTGCATAAAATCTGTGTTTTATATACAAATTCAATATGTTAGGTGTAAATTTTAATATAAAAATTAAGTTTATATTATGAAATTGTAATATAAATTTTCCTTTTTGGAGACAACTGGTCTGTTTGGATTTGATGGTCACATATTGCATGCTTTTTATGTGCTTATTGTCAAAGTATTATCCCTCTAATCAAGATTTGAATTGCTATACAATCATAAAAGCTATATGTAAATATGATGTATCACACTTGAGAATTGATTGTTCTTATTGTATCTTAAAAAGTGATATTTTACTTGTTAATCTTGTTAAATTTTTGGCAATTCAATTTACCTATGTGCTGTCCTTGTAACTTCGTCCGGCTTTTGAAGGTCATATTATTTGAACATATTTAACATGAAATTCGTAAGCGTAGAGCATGTTCAGCCATATATATGCACTTAATCATTCCTGTATTTTGATCACATTGAGCACTAACAGTTCCCTATACTAGCAAGTTTGTAAAAATGATACAACATGCAATGTGTTTCATTGGGTTTTACAAAGTAACATCAAAAATGGTTGAGGTGTTGTTACTTAATAAGTAACACACAATTGCTAAAATGGATACATACATGTATTTCTTGCAATAACTCAATTTCCTCCCATATGTTAAGCATTTCATTTTGTACAGTAAAAAATACATTAATCTACTCAATACTTGGGGATTATAATATAGTACAATATTATGCTATATGTTGTACAACTTTACAAGGGAGTTTGTTTAAGATTGTATCAAAACTTTACAAAGGTTACCAGAGGAGTACACACCCTCAGTGTTAAGTATTATAAAAGCATATTTATAGTGTGTCCCATAAAAACAGGTCCAATATTTGGAAGGCTAACTTTATTACTAATATGAGTTACTTATATATTTTTTATTGATGGAAAGTTTATATTTTCCCCTTACATTGTATTGATACCATACACATTCAACTCAAACTTTTTGAGATACATAGGGCCAAAAAAAAAAGGTTTGATTGTCCATAGATCACTTTTAAAAGTTGGGTAGGTCGGTCGGGATTTTTTCTTCTTTCTCACTTGTGGTAACCTAAACGGGATACAAAATCTTTAATATTTTGATGAGTATTTTAATTTTCTCAACACTTACAACAAAAAAAATGAAAAATGAAAATTTTGATTTTTCGACTAATATTTGTAAATAAATGAAATTTTCAAAAAAAATTTAGAATTTTTTTTAAAAACTCTAAAAAATCAACAACAAAAATAAAAAAAACAAAGTTTTTGGGTTGAAAGAGGGACGGGCGGACGAGGACAATCCAACAATTTTTTTGCCTAGTGTTGAAGTGAAAATTGAAACCAATTAATGGTAATGGTCAGTACATGATTGTATTCGTGTTTAATGAGCAATGTTTCTAGCTTATTTTGAATCTTAAACGTGCTACCTATGTTTGGTATTTAAATGATATCCTTGACGCAAGTAATAAGATGTTCAGGTGAAGCAAGCACCCCTTCCAGTTCCTAAATACAACAAGGTGATATGTTTTATTTCAAAAGTTATTCTGCTATTCCATATTTGGACCCATTTTTTTAAGACATGCCATATATATTTATAGTCATAAGAAACATGATAACCTTTCCAAGTCACTATGACTTCGAAAGGGTGATTTTTAACAATTTGACAGAGTCTAACATATTTTAATCAGTCGCTAGTATACAGTGTATAGCATTGCCATCAAATATATTTGCAATAATTACAACCATATGTATTTTTAATAATTAATAATATATACATCTTGAGGGTTTCATATAGTATCCCTGTGAAAATGGAAGTTGTTAAATAATTGAATATTTAAAAAGAAAAATATATTTAAATATTTTCAGCAGAATCCAATGACCGGCATTGAATACACATAGAATTGGACCAAAACACCAAACATGCACACTTCTTTTTTCTTAAAGAACAAATGTGACGCGATCAAGAGGAATGAGTCGGATGTCGGGGAATCCCAAATTGAGATATGGCCAATTCAAAATGGCGGCTTACATAAGTTTTGATGGAAATTCATGTATACAATTTGACATAACTTTGGAACAAAACGTCGTATCGACATGGGGTTTTCAGTTTCTGAAAGCTCTAGGTGTCTTCTTTAAGACTGTATTAAAAACTCATTTTTCGACCAGGGTCGACATCCGACTCATTCATCTTGATCGCGTCACAAATGTACCCACTACGGAAGGAAACCTTGGCAAGACAGCAATCAATTGCTCTAATTTTGAACTCAAAATTTAACGTTTCCCAAATAAATGACAAGTGTGCATGAAAGCGGTACAGAAATGATGAATAAATAATAATCAATTGTATTGACTGGCAAACCAAACATGCAAACTTCTTTTTTCTTCAAGAACAAATGTACCCACTACGGAAGGAAACCTTGGCAAGAAAGCAATTCATTGCTCTAATTTTGAACTCAAAATTTAACGTTTCCCAAATAAATGACAAGTGTGCATGAAAGCGGTACAGAAATGATGAATAAATAATAATCAATTGTATTGACTGGCAAACCAAACATGCAAACTTCTTTTTTCTTCAAGAACAAATGTACCCACTACGGAAACCTTGGCAAGACAGCAATCAATTGCTCTAATTTTGAACTCAAAATGTAACGTTTCCCAAATAAATGACAAGTGTGCATGAAAGCAGTACAGATATGATGAATAAATAATAATCAATTGTATTGACTGGCAAACCAAACATGCACACTTCTTTATTCTTCAAGAACAAATGTACCCACTACAGAAACCCTTGGCAAGACAGCAATCAATTGCTCTAATTTTGAACTCAAAATTTAACGTTTCCCAAATAAATAACAAGTGTGCATGAAAGCAGTACCGATATGATGAATAAATAATAATCAATTGCATTGACTGGCAAACAATGGGAAAAATAATCTTAGCACAATATTTTTGAAAGTAATTTTCATAATAATCTTGCAGTCACAATCATTGGACATTAAATGCAGAAATTACGCGACATACAATCGAGGGAGTTGCCACCCCTCCAAAACAGCATTAGCAAAAAACCTGTTCTACTGGTATTCATTATGTTCCACTGCCTAATCACTTCTATCCTGGAGGTTTAGCCATTGGCCGGTCATACATTCTCCAATTTCCAGATTAGGCAGGCCAGTGGTCATGCAATAAAGCACTGTTTCAATGTAAATCCCACAAGCGTCGTTGCGCGTCGGCCGACGTCGACGGATAACGGTGCGCGAGTTGAAGCAATGTCAACTTTTGTCCGTCGACATCGACCGATACGCAACGACGTGAGTATGAACGCACCTTTAGTAAATTATGACTGCAGACTATACAAAACGATTTATGCTTTTTTCTTCAAATTTTTCTAAAACTTTCAACAACAAAAAAAACAGGTTGCTTTGGCCTGTATAACAGGTTTTCTTTTCTTAGCAAAACTTACAATCCGTCTACACATTATAAGTACCTCACCTTAAAATGTTGCACAACTTATACTTGCAATAAATGCTAAAGAGGGCCGTATTCGTCTACATATTTAAGCGAGGTTTTAAGTTAAACACACATTTAATTGACATTAAATACATCGCTTAACTAAACACAATTCTTGAAAATTTGTCACTGAAAAGTGTCTTACTTCGAACACGGGTATTATGGGGTAATTTAATGCGCGTTTAACTAAACTCGTACACCAACTGTACGCCTTGAATGATTACTCAACCGTGCCTGATGGTGCAAGCTGATGTGCATATCCTGTAGTCTTAAAAATACACATGCATTTGAGGAATTTGGCTGATATATATTGTAACCCATTTAGGCCACAATACATTGAATACCCGTATACAGTGAACGCACAACCACTTTGAGGATGAGATTTGCGGAGTTTCAATCACGTTTTGTTAAACATGTTGTTTAAAAGATAAACTAGTGTTTAATTTAGACACAAGTTGAGTTAGACATCACTGTTTTGCCTTAAAGTACGAGAATACAGCCCTTAATGTTTAGAAACAACTGGTATAACCTTTGGCTGGTAACATTACTGAATGAAGTGTTGATTCCAAAGTAATTATTTCACTAACTCTTTGGCAAGATATTCCAATGAAAACATATGTAAATCATGAAATATTGGAGTGCACTTTACCTTCATGATGATGGTAGATCACAGTATCTTTATGACACAAACATTTTGTTTTTGCTTCAAACGTCATCAGTATCGAAGTGCACGATGTAGCTCAACTTAGCAAACACAAAGAATGTTTTATGCCGAAAATGAAAATATGGCCAGTGTTGGTAAATCACACAATTGGCAATGCAAACATCTGGCTAATGTTGGCAAAACGCAACATTTTTGTGCCGCAATTGTGACCACTGTTGGCAGAGCGCACAATTTATGTGGTGAGAGTGTGACCAATATTGGCAAATCGCACAATTTTTCTGCCGCAAATATTTCATGTTTTACGTTCTATTTAGCTGCTATAATCTAACTTAAAGGAATGTTTATCTACAATATAATACTATATAACTCTTTTGCATTGGTGTACATTATATATAAATAATAACAAGCAAACAGACAAGGCTACACACTACAAACAAAAACTGCTAAAATAAACATTAACACAGTGCCCAAGGGCAAAGTTCAACAGGATCACCATCACTTACATATAGATAACCGAATGATGCCACTAGGGAAGGTGTAAGGGCACTGCAAGGAAGCAACATTTTGGAAATTAGACTAGCACTGAGTAAAAGAATTGCAAAAATTGTTCACATAATATTTTGCAAATATATATATCCATTTGTTTTGGCCAAATTAGTAACATTCAATATAAAATGAAGTAAAAAGACAAGATCTTGAGGTGGAGTAAGGTGTAAGATCTAACACATGCATGCATGAAAATATCAACAAAAATAGCACAAAATGTCACTTTCTTAGCCTCATGCATTAGTATATATTGCATAATATAACTTAAGGGCACTAGAACAAATGTTTTCATTACGCAGAATTCACATTGAATACAACTGATTAAATATAATCATCTCAATATTATTATGCATATTATATAATGGTAGTACTATCGCTATCTTGGAATCGGGTCTATAAGATGACTCCAAAAATGAGGTGCCCTCTTAGCCCCCTGTACAGGAATTCCTATTGGTCAGTTACATGAAAGAATCATCTAGATAACCAATTACAATTTTGCTTATACATATTTTATGCTAATCTTTTCAAAAATTGTAGTTATTCAAACAGTGTCTCTGATTGGTACAATCTCTGACACAGATTGTTATTTCAAAAAATTGGCAATGTCTTTCATAACCATTATGAATATTTTGTAGAAAAATTCATCAACATATCTATTGTCTTCCACAGTGGATTGTGTTTGATCCAGAGCTAGCATTTCTAGTCTGTTTCCTTATGACGTCATCAGATGTTGATGATGACGCACTCTGGATCACTGAGTCGTAAAGATGACTGAGTTGGTGAGCCCCCTCGTCGCCGTTCATAAGGTGCTTTTGTTGGTTGGTGCTGCCTCTCCTCCTGTTCTAAATAGATTCGCGAATCCATCTGGTATTTCTTGTATCGTCTTTGGCTATTATCTTTGACTCCCGCTTTGACTCCTCCCATTTGATGACATGATTCTCTTTGACTGCTTGTTCCCATACAGCGGATTTTAACTCTGCACTTTTGAGGTTTGACTGCCGTACTGATATGGTGTTTCCTCAGTATCTGGTTCAGTGACACTTTGAATATATGGGAGGGTGACTCAGTGATCCAGAGTGCTTCATCATCAACATCTGATGCCATCATCAAGAAACAGACATGAAACGCTAGCTCTGGATCAAACACAATCCACTGAGGAAGACAACAGATATGTTGTTGAAACCCGTATATGGAAACATTAGTAAGTTTCCTTCTTGGAATTTGTCTACGAAAAATTCATAATGTTCTTTTGAATTCCTGATGAAACTATTTCATAATCTTTCATAACCACCCGAACGGAATAAGCATACATAACTTCAATGCAGCGCACAGCTTTATTCAATGACGTTTACAACTGGTTAACCCCTAAAACTCCAAAACGAAACTAGTTCATTATGATCAAAAACTTAATAATTCCTCTTATAATAGCATACGTACTAACTATAGTCACTGTCATAATCCTATGGACGAAATTGAAACCATTTCACACCAAGAGTTGTTGTTTTTTGTTCGCGGAGCTGAGTCCAGATGCATGAATTGCACAAACAACTAGACATGCATGAGCCTGACGATTTCAAAATTGACCAATCAGGATGTGCGGTCATTTTGTGTAAGCATCCGGTACATACTTTCGGGTGTACGTGCGTAAGCATAGGTGGAATTATGTCCGTATCAATATGACACTGACTAGAAGTTGCATGCATGTTCTCTCGCATAGAGTTCACTTCACTATGAATATAAAACGTTACAACTATTTGGTTAAAATTACTAACTTATTTTAGAACCAATTGTTTCTACTCTTTGTACTGGCATCACATCCCATAGATCTTTCATTATCACACCTGGGTGGAGTGTGATCAATGAAGACATTTGGTATATATCTATCTATTAAACATGTCACACACATGATAGGTTTGCTTTATAGTACTTGGTAGGATATCATTGAGCACTCATATTTTAACAAGTAAACACTTACGGTCTGCCATTAAAGGTAGATGACCCGATCACATTTTCGTAACACAGAATTATTTCAAACATACAGAGATTTTCATATCATATGAAAGCTCGTATTTTTCTCATCATCATACTGAAATTTGACGGCCTAAATCGGTATAATTACGGAGAAATCGATGAAATAACGTCGAATTACCGCGAATGGTGGTAACCACCGATATAGTTTGTGTACTACTCAATGGGTACAGTTCACAGCATCTTGTGCGTCTAAAATAAGAACCATTAGAGCTATGCAACTCAAACTTTGGAACACGACTTTTTTAAGGTTGACCTTTCATGTAGAATAGAAAACTTCAAGTTGAAAATCGGAATGTGATCGGGTCATCTACCTTTAACTGTGCATGTGAACTTTGTCAGGCAAACAACTCAGGTCCTACATATCTTTATTGAGTTTAAGACTGGTGCTCATTTTATGATCAAAGATATATTACAATATTCTAGACTGATGAGCATAGTACATAAATAAATGGGCAATTCCATTTGAAATCCATACACCCCCCTATGGAAGACATGACCTTAATCTTCCACACCGGGAGTGTACATTTCAAATGGAGTCACCCATGTAGGCAATCCCATTTGAAATTCACACTCCCTATTAGAAAGATTCAGCTAGCATCTTCCACAGGGGTGTATAAATATATAATGGAAAAGTCAAATGTCAGAACTCTCCACAGGGAGGTCAAGTCCCTCTGTCAGAGGAGCAAAAAATGACAACAAACTATAAAATACTACTGATAATTGGTTTGGATCATTTAAATATTATTTCTGCAACAAATAAAGACACTGGCTTGAAAATACATTAAAATTGATAACATATGTGATGCGATCTGTGAAAACCCGTCGGATGTTGCAAAATGTGAACTAGGGATTATGGGTAAAATAAAAATATTAAAAAATATTTTAAAATATTTTTCAATTATTTTTTAAGATTTTTTTAAAGAAAATTAAATTCTGATACTTTGTGTCATCATCTTCCATGAAATTTCACCTTCAAAAACTTACTTAAGTCACTTTTATTATTAACCTTTATTGTTATTCTATTGAATTATGTATCTTTTTTGGCCTGTTTTCATGGTTTCTTGTTTTGTAGCTTTTTATGACATCACAATCATCATTCACTCATAACTTTTTTGTAGTGATCATAGAATAATGATCGAAACAGTTCTGTAATCAGCACAGCTTTAGCTTTCTTATAATATATATATATATATATATATCTCCAATATGAAAAATGCCACCATGTGGCAGGTTTTCACAGATCGCATCACATATTCCTGAACAACAAATACATTAAATTCTTGAGGATATTGAGCGTTATATTAGTTTTTTGTTCTAAAAGACTTGTTACTTTTGGCTCATATGATATTCTGATTGGAAAGATGGATTTGAAATTGTAAGCTAAAATTTGGAGTTATAAAAAACACACAAAGGTAAAAAGTGGTAACAATGAATATTGAGTACAGAAGCATATATTTATAGTTTTTTTACAGAGCTAGACTCTAAAAGGAGTCATGGATTTGAACCCCCTAGGTACTACCTGTCTTTCATACACAAATTCCCATTGATCAATTACATGATATAAACATCTTGATAATTACAATTTTGCATATCAATATTGTATGCTTATCTTTTTTTGAAAATTGTAATTATTCTAACAATGTCTCTGATTGGCACAATATTAGACACATCATAAATTGTAACCAATCAGCAGGTAGTTCTCATGGGGTTAATAAACTGTACATTGACAGAGGTATTTGAAGGATATATACAGCATTTTATTTTCATTTCAAACAAATCACTGTAAAAATAATGCAAATCTTTCAAGGCTGACTACAAACAATACCAGTTCAATAACCCATTGTAATAGTGTACTGAAAGACTGAACCATTGGTTTCTTGGTATGACTCGGATTACTCAGAATAAAGACTGAATTATTGGTTTTCTTGGTATGACTCAGATTACTCAGAATACCAGGGGGTACATCACACAGTTCATTGATCTATATACACAAGAGTATCACTGTTTAACCTTTTTTCTGTCGTATTCATGAAAATCAAACCATCCTTTTTAGCTTATTTAACCAAATTTGGTTTTTTTATTTGAAAATCCTGAAAAGACCGCTCTAAAATGCTATTTTAGAAAAGACCAATTTTAACACTTTCCACGCGGATATTGGTTTTACCATTATACAAAACAAATTTTTCAGAAACCTTTCCCAACTTTCTAGGTCTATCCAAAGGATTACTGAATCATTACTTGGCATGTTTGTACTTATTTCAATGCATTTCACATGGTGATTCCAAATATGGTTATGAAATTTAACATTTTTGACATTTTTGAAACATTTTGTGCATTGTTGGAACGTCGTCTACCGCGTGGAAAGTGTTAAGACCCAAAATGCCTGATTTTAAGACATGACTGATTGTTTATCAAAATCAAGATGACACAACATTTGGTTTTAAATATTTTATGAATCGACAAATAATGTGAAAATACATACCTGTTTGGTATACACACACACCAATCTGAAAAATATTGTGATGAAACTTGTTTACAATTCAAATCTGTCAAAATAAATCATGAATCTCACAACCACATCCTGTGACTATTCTTGACTTTAAAGATTTTGCTATTTAATTTTGCTTTAAATATAGTAGCTATATGTAAAGCCAAGTTAATTACCCCAAACAAATAATATTTTTTCATGCCTGAACAATATTGTTTTCACTGTTAATAAACTTTCCATAAAATCAGCCTATCAGCCGGTGCAATACTCAACCTGTGACGTCAAGAAGACATAATGCCTACCCATAAACCCTCACAGAGGGTGATAGATATATAGACCTTCCAATGAGATGCAGAGCAACACACAAGTCTCAGAAGGATGAAATATTTAAATAGAAACACAAAGTCAACACAAGGCTTATCAATCAATGAGATAGTGACAAAAAGTTGATATGCGTATATCCTCACAGATAGCATTTGAGGGCGCCACCTTCTGATGTATAACGCAGCAACACAAAGTCACAGAAATGGAATATTCAAAGAGAAACAGTAAGTCCTCATGTAATTTATCACTCAATGCCTTATGACATGAGTGTAACATGACGTTGATATGCGCACGCCCTCACAGATGGCGCTTTACCTTCCAGCGCAATACGCAGTAACACATAAGTCTTAGAAGGATGAAATACGCAAAGAGGACAAGAAAATCTATGTGCAATTTGCCGTTCTCTACGTCAAGTTCCTTCAGTACTTGTTCACTAGTCCTAAATATACACTCTTCTGGGTTGTCTTTGTAGCACTGTAGCGCCCCCCTATCCATACCATATAAGGAGAGGATACAGCCTTCAAAACTGTACCGGATGTACGATATGTACGACATGAACTGAAGATACGTGGGTATCGTGTCAAACGTCACGAAGAATCCGGAGAAAAGAAGAATAGGGATGGCTGTGACTGGTCCAACGAATACCGCCACCTATGGAAAATACCGATATTAACATTGAGGTTAATAATAGTAGTAATAAATGAATACAGATGATAATACAATATATTATTAATTCTAAAGAAAAATGAAATCACGAGTAAATGAGGCACAATGAGAGACATTTGAATATAAGGTTTACCGCGAATCGGTAAATAGCCATTGATTATCCTATTCTGTTGCATTGTGGGATTGAAAAGGGGTAAAATATTGCTGGATTCACCGATTTTATAAAGGTGGAAATTTGTTGTTGTTTGATTAAAATAAATCCAACAAAAAGCATTATTTTTATGATACAAGATAAAAGTTACCAATAAATTAAATAAGAATGAGAATAAAATATAGTGCATAGCTGTTTTGCTATATACGTTGGTCTCATAATGTATTATTATAAGCTGTACCATATGTGGGTTGTCAAAATTAAGTACAGTCTATACATTATGAGACCAACATAATAGCAAAATAGCTATGAATTATATTTTATTCTCTAAATAATTCTTAAAATCTTACATCAAGGGATGTTGCCCCTGCTCCGATCAGCAATCCCAAGGATTGCGCCACAAGTGATGTCATGGTTGAGAATGCGACAAATAACATGAATCTACCGCCCTCTGGAGGTTGGCCTGTCATCCAGTATACGATAGTGCAATATACTATGGGTAAAATCATCTGAAAAAAGAAAACAAGAAGAAAATGAGTAATACTTCAATGCAGCATACAAAATTATACCACCATGAAAAGACCACTTTTACAGGTTGTAGCAAGGACCCCAGACTGACTGCCCTGTCTCTAAAACCAGGGAGACCTGGGTTCGATCCCTGTGGTCAATCTCAACCCACACCGCCTCTTCTGGTTTGTTATCTTTTCCTAACATGTGCATCACAGGCGCTAGGGTTGAATACATCTTGAAATAAAAGCTGAAATGCTCAAAAAAGCTTAAAAAGCAAAAAAAGAAGCTGAAATCAGCCTATAAAAGCTAAATATTTTCATGACTGTTACTTACTAAATTATTTGATCTTCAATATTTTAGTGTTAGTGTTTTTTATAAAGTGTGAGTGGTTTAACCAGGGGTATGCCTCTGAGCTTGCCGATCGGGTCCACTTTTTAATTAAAATTTGGTCAGCATAGAACTGGTGGCACTATACTGATCAGGCGTGATTGTCTGCGTGATTGTAGCAGACGACACGACGCTGGCCACACGTCTCTCAGACGACCCAATATGTCAACGGGAGTGCACTATTTTGAATTATTTTGAACAGTCGCCCGGTTAACAATGACAATTCTTCTAATTATGATGAATTTGTCAAAATGATAAGATTAACATTCGCGATTACGTGTTATTCACCTTATTCATTACGTATTCAAAATTTAGGTTTCGCGTGGCCACCGTCGTCTGTGTAAATCCTCAACGCCCTCAAACCTATGCTGACCAAATATTACGTTAAACCTGGTTAAACACTGTTTAACGCGTTCAACGCCGGTCACCGATAGTCACCGACACATTCCGATGATTACCATAATTTATGTAATTTATGCAAACGGCACCGTTTTCGCTACGTGTGTTAGTATAGGAGTTTCCTATCCCAAAATTAATAGTATCCCTGGTTTAACCATAACCTTTCTGGGACCTACAAAACCAGACAGTGCTACAATCTTAATTGTACCTACTGCGCAGTGGCCTGTCAAACTTGTACCATGCTCAACGTGGAGTTCAACTTGTGAAAAAAACTTAAATTTGTTGAACCTCACCCGTGTAGCTCAGTCGGTAGAGCATCAGACTTGTACGCATGCGGCCCAGGTTTGATCCTCAAATTTAACCAATGTTTTCTCCCCTGATAGTTTAATTCACAAAAACATGCCCAGGGAGTTAGGGATATTAATATGTAAATTACCAAAAATAAGGCAACGCTTCGATGTTACACACTATTTGCTACTGATAACCAGGTTAGCAAATAGAAATAACATCATCATACGCTTTCTCTTTTTCTGCATTCCTGTCTAAGCGCTGTGCGTGCCTGTTTGACAGACGCACGCTCAAAATCGGCGTATCTCTTGCCAGATTCGTTAATTTTATAATTGGGTAAGATTTCTGTTTTGCTATTGTAATTATATTTGAGAAATATATATATTATTATTCTATGAAAGTCACTTGAAGTGAGATCTTATTTTTGTACCTGTACAAAGAAGAGAATAAAATAAAGAAATTGTAGTTTAGTTTGATCGAAGTGGAGGAAAATGCATCCATTACTCAAAGTTAGGGACCTGCCCACCCATTATTACACCGTTATCTGGCAACTAAACTAAAATGTCCATATTTTATTCTCTATAAATATATTGATACAAGGACAGCTAGAACTTCAACTGAACTCATTAAAGCCTGGCTTTTGATGCCCTAAAGCAATCCTATCATGTTACAATGGAGTTTAATCAATTTTTGAAAAAGGTCGCAGATCTCAAAGCACTGAATGTCAAATATTGACTTAAGAAATTGATTGCCGTTATTGCCTCGGATAATTGACATTTGAGTCACAAATTACAGGTGATTCTCAGCAATGTCTTGGTTTGGTTCTCAATTGAAAATTAAATTACAGAACTGTGACATTGTAAAAGTCTATATAGGGATATGCAGCACTAAAGATCACCTTTCAACACCTCTTTGTCAGTTTCCTAGGGTATACTTTTGCATCTTAGCCGCTTGCTAGAGTATATTATAATCTTTTCCAATCCAATCAAATGCCATATTTTGATGATTTACATATTAAACCACTCCCACTGCATTAGAAGGGAAGGTATAGGCTCCTAAAAGTGATTTTTGAGAACATGACCCTCTTAGCGTGATGCACAATCACCCTACCTGGACTCTGAATGCGGCAGCCTGGGATTCTTCTGTCATAACTTGTCCCATGTTTCCCGCTATTAGCTTTATTATTACAAACCACCGGTATGGGTTGGGGTTATAACACTTTCCATGTGGCTATTAGTTTACCATACAAAACAGATTTTTCATAAATATTTCCTAAGTCTATCTCAAGGATTACTGAACCAATACTAGGCATAATTGTACTTATTTTAATGCATTTCTCACAAATATGGTAATGCAATCCAATACATTTGACAATTTTTGAAACATTTTGTGCAATTTTTGGAATGTTGTCTGCAGACACCTGCTGCGTGGAAGGTGTTAATGTAGATGTATGTACATACCTGGAATGGCATATCAGCAATGGTTTTTGCAAGATAGTATGCTTTAAGACTATACCAGTAATTTAGATGCTCTCTAACAAACACACCCATTTCAGCAGGGACTGCAGAAGGAAAAGACAATACAAAGTATTAATAGTATTAATGATAGCATTAGGCAAGTATTGATTTGTATAATATACAAGTAGAGAATTCTTCGGGTACAAAGAGGGCCAGAAAAATGCAAATGTTCCCGGGAACCTACTTGAAAATTTTTCCTTCAAGGAGAACATTTCCTTTCAAAATTCTTATATAATCTTGAGTTTTATACCTAAAATGTCCCTCCAAAGCCAAAATTCTCCATCCGAAGTCAAAATCTCCCTGTAATCAGGTTCCTGAGTTCCCGTTTCATCCAGCCATGTGTACAAATCCAAAGGAAGTGAAAGATGTTATTCACTGTAAGGCTATATTAAAAAAAATCATTTGTCTCAAAGCTCCCGCTGGCTTAGTTAGTTCATTGATGCGCGTTAGAAAAAGAAGAAGATTTTTTAAAATTTATTTTTATCTTTTTTATTTTTTTTATTTAAAAAACCCAAAATTTCACCGATTTTTCATTGATCACATCATTTTAAATACAAAAGGTCACTTTTACAAGGATTTCAATATTTCATATTTAAAAAACAACAACTTTGAGACAAAAGATTTTTTTTAATATAGCCTAATCAATGAATCAATGATGTTTCACTACCACGCTGGTGGCTTCATCAGTTTGGCAACTCTCTGACTCCTGCTCACTGGGGTAGCTACTGTTACCCATCATAGAGTGTGTGGGCCAATGACCAGGATTGTAGATTGTAGGATCCCATAGCCACAGTTGCTACTTGGCATCCCCCCTTAACTCAACTGCAATTTGACGGTTATTTTGATGAATATGTTGTTTGAGTTTGTGTTGCTGGCAGAGATAGGTGACATGAATGTCACTAAACTCCTCCAAAGTCTATGCCTCAAACACCCATACAGTAACATTTTTATTGCAACTTTCAGTAAAATTCTCATTAGGAAGGGGCGGAAGGCGGGGGACTGCAGCATAGGTTGAGTAGGGAATATTTCCGGGGGCCAGTCAACTATTGCACTTTAATCATGTGTGACTACAAACAATGCATAATAAGGGGTGTTTGTAATATGTAGGTCTAAAATTGACCATCAAAATCCTATCATTGTGGAGAAAATCACATTGAATCCTCATATATTGAATTTTGGCTTCAGAGGAAATCCATGTTGAGGGGGTTTCTAGAAAATCTGTGGTCACATATTAACTCTAACCTTCCTGGAACCCACGATTTACTACGGCAAAAAACAATGTCCAGGCGCATGCTACAGTATTAGATTCGATGACGTCATCAACAAAGTTGATATGTGTACGAAATTGCTGCCTGGGCAAGCGTTGGCAAGTTAGCTGAGTTGTTAGGGATGTGGCGCAGTGATCGAAGGGTCCGGGGGGGGGGGGGGGGGGGCAAATCCCGGGGGTTTCAGAGCGATTATTTGGCTGGTTAGGGTTAACTGCCCCGGGCCTCGCCCAGGAACTCTATACTCACATGATAATACTGTAGGCATAAGCGCTGTAAACATCAGAAACAGCATGGAGAAGAAGATAAAGCCAGCATTATTGAACGCCTTACTGCCGTCATCTCCGATACCCAGATATAACACTCCAATCATTAGACCGATGGAGATATGAGAGAACAGCCTCAGATGTGTCAACACCTAACAAGGATTTATAATTCATAAACAAAATAATATAAATAGACTTTGACAAACTGGAGTGATTTGAATTAACAATGACCTTATAAAAATACAAGGTCTCGAATTTGGGCAATGAAAATAAAATACCCTGCTCTATACGGCTTTTCGGACTTCTCAAGTAGGGTTGGTTGGATTCGTTTTTTAACAATTGAGTTTTTTGTGTGCAAATTGTCAAACAATTTTGAATACTTTTGAAAATATCCAATAACTCTCATGTTCTTTTAAATTTAAAATTAAATTTCTTAATTTTCAAAAAAGAAGACAAAAAAGAAAAAGTGGTATAATCCTTGGTGTAAGACATTCATAAGTTAGTCTAGTGTCAAGACCCCATTACAGAATAAATGTGTATACTTCTTTAATCTGTCAATAAAGGATTTTGTGCTAAGTTAATTCTGTGTTGTCTTGCACCAAGGATAAACCAAATGTTTACAACATTTATAATAATCCCCCCCCCCCCTCCCCCTCAAATTCAAAAAAGAATATTTTTGTATTTTGACCACCACTTGACCGTTGACCTCGAATATAGTCTTATTAACCTGCACAATTGTAAGGTCTAGCAACCAGAGATATTTTGAGTAGAAGTTAAGGAACAAGTTCGTACCACTCTTTTCATGACACCAAAAATCACATGCCCAAGTACTAAATGTCTAAAACGTATGAATTATTAGCATTGGTGAAAGAATGGTGGCCACAATATAGGAGGGCAGTATTTGGAATGGTGTATTCAATATGAGAGGTTGCACTTTCATGTGGGTACAACCCTAGAAATACATCAAATGTGCAGTCAGGTGTAGCAAGTTCACCATACTTCTTAACACCTTCCACGCGGCAGGCAGCTGCAGACGACATTCCAAAATTTCACAAAATGGTTAAAAATGCCAAAATTATTGAATTTCATTACCATATTTGGAATCACCATGAGTACATTGACATACAAACATGCTTTGTATTGGGTCAGTAATCATTGAAATAGACTTCGAAAATTGTGCAAGGTTTCTGAAAAATCTGTTTTGTGTATGGTAAAAAATAATAGCCGTGTGGAAAGTGTTAAAGGCTTATTGATGTTACTTACCTGATCTCTCATGATGATCATAAATGTTCTTTTAAATAGCACCCAAAATTGTGTTAGAAATCCCGTGGCAAATGTGTGTTGCTCGTAGGATTCATCCGTAGCGTAGGCCTGTAAAGGTAGAATTGAAATAATATCACATTTGTATTAGTATGAAAATCGGGAAGGCTTTCACACATCGGTATGTGCCGCTCTAATGGGTCGCTTTTTTGTAATAAAATCCCTAAACATGGGGGTATGATTTGTGCTGGGAAATCATAAAAGTGGGTTCCAAGTTGTAAAACAAATCCAAACATAGGTCCCTAATCGCAGAAATCATGACAACAACAATATTTAAGGCTTGTAAACCCCCCCAGCGCGTAAGTTTTATCATAGTTTTTGGGCATTTTTACAACAATTCCATGTAAACTTTAATTTGTTTATACCAAAGGACACGACAAACAGCGTCATCATAATGTGAGAACCAGTATGTTCCCGGATGTGGCTTCCCTATTATTAATCCCCCTCATCCCCCTCAGGATGGGAAAAATATAAGAATATGGTTGATTTGCAATAAAAGACATTTTATTATAAATATGAGTACATTGACAGTGCTAACAAAATTAACCTCATTTGCATAACATTAACCAATACTGTAAAAGTGGTTATTTTCGCGGGCTTAAATGTTCGCGCTTTGCCAATCTTCATCCATTTCGCTTGTTTTAAATTCACGATGCAAAAGTTCATTACATAGACTTAAACACAAAACAAATATGTTTGTGTGTTTTTATTTTCGCGGTAGCTGCTTGAAGCGCGAAAATTAATGCAGCGCGAAAATTTCCACTTTTACAGTAAGCACAGAACTACAACCCACCTGTAACTTCTTAGCAGGAGTCGTGCAGACAGTATCCTTGTACACGGTTGCCGTAGCAACACCATTAGAGAAGGTCACTGCTTGAGTCACATGACCATTCCCTGACGATATGCTCGGTGTCGTATCCCCAATGATATTCAGACTGTAATTACTTGTGGTTCGGTTCTTATCGCCAGCGGTAGCCTCCACTTTACTACAGAATTCTTCGCATTTTCCGTCCTCTATTCCCTTTGAAAGTAACGGTATCTTGTTGCCGTATTCGCCCGCTGCTATCTCAATCACTGCAAATGAAAGCAAATAGAATTGGATAAATGAAAATGACTGTTTATTAGTTGCTTCTACAGTAAGTTGTAAGAAGTAAAGAATCCATCTTTGGAACGAAAATAAAAATCTAATCCAGAGGCCTAGGGCATTGCTATTTAAGGATATGGGATTTGACCTAAGTGAAACTTTTAGTTTTGTAGAAATGGGCAACATTAATGGGAGGGTGGGGGGGGGGGGGGGGACGACCCGGCCAACAGCTTGATTTGAAGCTGTGTCTACTAGCTTTGGAGTCTATAAATTAATACCTTTGTCCACTTTGGGTCGTACTAAAAAAAAAAAATCAACTTTTAAATTTTCTGTCAGCCTTTATCACCTGCCCAGGGAGATTAGACTAGGGCAATCAGTGATGCCAGCATAGTTTTCAAATGGGGGTTTTGTGGGGTTCAGGGATTTTGAATGCCAAAGAAGGATGAAATGGGGTAACAGGGGGAGAAGGGAGTCTAAAAGACTTATGCACACTGTACTTACATACTGCCCCTATATGTGCAGTAATTAATGGAAATACCCACATGACTGTTTACCTGGGGTTGTCTAGGTAGGAACTAATCCCTTTGTGGACTTATATATTTCTAACCCTAACTTTCACAAAATGAAATAAATCAGTTGAAAAAGTGGTCCTAGTGGGAATCAAACCATGGTCCTCTGCATTTCAAAGCATGTCTCTCAACCACTACTAGGGATGGGTGAACTGGCCAGGACATGATTTTAATCCCATTATGGAATAAAGCAATAATACTATTATGATCAGCACACACAATATTATGAACAGAGCTGTGATACACATGATCATCTACCCTGGGTAGACAGTCAAGGTAGACAGTCATATGGGTATTTCCATTACTGCATATAGATGATCGCAAGGTAGACAGTCATGTTGGTATTCCCATTAGGCAAAACAAAATTGTAATGTTGTCCTCAACCACCCGCTTTCTTTTCCAGATCTTTTTCCAGATTTTTTCCAGATGGTTTTTTTTTCAGATTTATTTTTTAAACAGTTTAAATGGCATTGAATATTAAATTAAGTGTTTATAACATATATGTGCGACTCTTAGAGTGATTACAACTTCTTGTTGTCTGAACTTTGAGCTTCCGCCCCTCCTCTCTGAAAGCTGTGGAGGACAACATTACTTTTTTTGGGGGGGGGGGGGGGGCCTTACTGCATAAAATGTGAAATAACTAACTTACCATAATCAGCCGGGTTGTGATACGGTGGACATGTCATACCCAGCGTTTTCAAATAGGGTACTAAATTTTGCACTGTGCCCCGATATAAACACTGTCCCTCTCCAAGTATGTATAGCTGTGAATGGAGAAAAATATGTAAATAAATTTAAAGTCAGTGCGGGGAAAAGTACATCAAGTTCAGATAAAGTAATTACAATCTGTTGCTGTATAATGAACTATAACTTTTGAAGTGGTCTTTGTATACTTGATATCTACAATGGGAATGAATCTTTAAGGCCAAATTAAATTAATTGTTTGTCTCAAAGCTCCCGTTAGTTTATTGATGCGCATTAGAAAAACAAAAATCTGAAAAAAATCCCAAAATTTCACCGATTTTCCAGATTTTCATTGATCACATCATCTTAAATACAAAAGTTCACTTTTACAAGGATTTCAATATTTTATATTTAAAAAAAACCAAAAAAACCAAAAAACCCACACCCGCATTCCGCATTAGTTTTACAACAGGAGAGGAGCTTTGAGACAATCAATTAATTTAATTTGGCCTAAGAAATGATAAGAGCTTGGAGAACTGAACAATGAGGCATTGGGTTACTTAGTGCAGAACAATGTCATACCTGTATGGCCAACATATCGTCGATGTACTGTCAAAATCTTGTATCTCCATCTGGCCATTTTAGCATGTATAAAGTAATACTTCCTATGTATAAACTTTGGGCAGTCTGCTCTAAACATGGTCAAGGGCCAAAAAGCACATTACAAATCTTGTAAGTGTTCTTGCCCTTGAACATGCATCAAGCAAAACTTCTTATGCATAACCATTGGGAAATGTTACTGTGGAAAATCATAAAAGGTTTTGACAGAACAGCAACGATATGTAAGCACGCTCAACTGGAATGGCACTTTACAACTCTTAGTTTTTCACAAGAAAGGTGCGCCACCAGCAGTTTCCTAAGAGAGAGGTATGATCACTATGCATCATGGGAAAACAAATATGACATCTGATGCATTGATTAAGGGAAAACCAGTTCTACAGGGAAAACCAGTTCTACGGGCCCAGTCAACAATATATATAATATTTTTAAAATTTATTTTCCAATATTTAGATATTTTTGAAATGTTTTGAACTTGTTTGACAATATTTGAAAATACATGAATATTTCGGTGAATTTTTGAGATAAAGAAGGCCTACCAAACGACCCTACCTACGGCTGAGCAGTCAATACCCTTATACAATAGAGTTCATTGTTTTGTTACAATAATATTATTATGACACCGTTTTTTTTGTTAACATAATGGTGTTTCACTCAGGTGCACAATTAAACAGTAATTTTACTAAAAACAAAAATCCACTTCCTGTCTAAGGATCAGAAAGAATCCTGTCCCGAGTTGGTTTATATACAATTCATGGCCTCATATGAAACACAATGGTCAGGCCAATTTTTGTTGTTGTTATGTTGTCCTCGACCGCCCGCTCGTCAGATTTAGGGCCGTTCCAATTTTTTTCTTTTTTTACAGATTTTCTCTTTTTTTCTTTTCAGATTTTGTTTTTAAACAGTTTAAATGGCATTGAATGTTAAAAAAGTGTTTATAACATATTTGTGCGACTCTTAGAGTGATTTCAACTTCTTGTTGGCTGAACTTTGAGCTTCCGCTGGTAAAAGAAAATTTAAAAAAAAAGAATTAAAAAAAAAAATCCGCCCGCCCGCCCCTCCTCTCTGAAAGTTGTGGAGGACAACATAACAAATTTTTTTTGCCTCATTATTGAAGTCAGAGGAACATGGTTGCGTATCTTATTGTGAATACAGAGAAATATATAAGGCTTCAAAAATGTCCCTCTTAATTAACATGGTTGACGTGTATACATCATAATCGACAGCATTTAATGATGTTTTTCCTACCAGCCATTGGGAGCAATATATGCCGCACAATCTCATGTGCAATAAATTATCAGATAATGTACTGACCGTAGTAATATAATGATTGGATCTTAGCTAATCGGTTAAGATTTTACTCCTGAGACAACCATTCCAAATTGGTGTTTGCACTCCGTGGGGTCCATCAATCTCATTTCAATTGCTTAAATTTCATTGACATATAGTCTTCGCCGCTTTAAAGTGCATCATATACTGTGTGCATCATATATTGTGTAAATGTTCGCGCTTCGCACATTTTGAACAATTTTACTTGTTACACAGACCTACATACAAAATGAATATTTCCCTGTGTTTTTTATTTTTGCGCTTGCTGATCTTGGGGCGAAAATTAATGTGCTGCGAAAATTTTCACTTTTACGGTAGTTAAAATGCAGCATAATACAGGTCATGTGGTCAGAATTTGTCAATTTCCACAAACCAACTAGCTAGTTTTAACTGTTTTGAACTGGATCTTAAATAGGCTTCGAAACCAGTTTAAAACCCTGTTGAACAGCTGTCCACTTTCCATATCAAACCAACTGGTTTATATTGTGTTTTAAAAACTGTTTTTTCAACTGGTTTCCAGTTGAACTCAGTTAAAACCAGTTCCAACTGGAATTTACGCCTTGGCTTACCTTATCAAACATTTCAAACAATTTTGCACTGGGTTGATGTATGGTGCATATGACCGTCCTACCACCATGCGCTAAGGATTTGAGTAATGACAGGCATTGGAAACTAGATGAACTGTCCAAACCACTGTAAAGATATGACAAAGACATATGATTAGATATGATGAAGGTTTTGCTGTTATGTCAAAGGGGTGTGGGAGTAGTGACAGGTAGGGAGGTTGGGGTAAGGGGGTAGGAGAGGATTTTGAGTGTTGAATGTTGACAGGCATTGGAAACTAGATGAACTGTCCAAACCACTGTAACGATATGAACAAGACATAATACAATGATTATGATGAAGATTTTGCTGTTATGTCAAGGGGGGTGTGAGAGTAGAGACAGGTAGGGAGGTTGGGGTAAGGGGGGGTTGGGGTAAGGGAGGTTGGGGTAAGGGGGTAGGAGAGGATTTTGAGTGTTGAATGAATGTTGACAGACATTGGAAAGTTAACTGTCCAAACCACTGTAAAGATATGACAAAGACATAATACAATGATTAGATATGATGAAGGTTTTGCTGCTAAGTCAAAGGGGGTGTGGGAGTAGAGACGGGTAGGATGGTTGGGGGAGGGAGGGGTAGGAGAGGATTTTGAGTGTTGACAGACATTCAGAAGTTGATGAACTGTCCAAACCGCTATGAAGACATAACATAATGGTTATATACATTCTGCTTTTTTGACGAAAATAGCTCATGGTCCTTTATTTACTTTACTGTGCAAAATCTGGAAAACACCAGGAGCCAAATATTGGCAGCCATTGGGTAAATATCTCCTGGAGCCTGCTTATTTGGAGCCTTGAACTGAATGAACTATAGTCTATTTGGCCATCATGAGACAGTGACGTTACTGCGTATTCTATATACTAATTGCAGCACATTACGCGCACGCCTACTTGAGGTGCTCACGTTTATACACACAAGTGTTTAAAGACGGAAGATACATACGCGTGTGTAAAAGCTGCGTCTGATAAGTTACGTCACTGTCCAGAGGAAGACAAATAGAGTATACACCATGATTTCGGTGAACGAAGCATGGTTGATTCCTTTCTGTAAATCTGATCATGAATACGCTATAGTTACCTTGTAGGCTCATCAAAGAACAGCAGCGGCGGATTGTTGACGAGTTCCAGCGCCATCGCTAACCTTTTGACCTGTCCTCCTGATAATCTGGCAGTTCTTGTGTTTACACACTCTATTAAACCAAGTAAACTTAGTATCTCCTCCACCTGAAATAAGAGATAAACAGGGTTAAACTGATGAATTGATCCAAGTAAATCACTTTAAACTGATGAATTAATCCATTTTTTAAACTGATTAACAGATCTATAAATCACTTTCACATAATCTGGCGGTTCTTGTGTTAACACACTCTATTAAACTTAGTATCTCTTCCACCTACAAATTATATGGATAAACCGGGTTAAATTGATGAAATAATCCAACTAAACTGATTAACAGAACTTAACTACATTATAACCTTCCTCAACACTAGAAATCACTACACTGCTATATAGTTCAGTCATTTCCAAATTAGTGAAACCTGTTTACAGCAGCTAATAAATTCAGAAGAGGGTCACACACAAAACACTCGCATGGCGCAATATGGTGCGAAATGTCGCAGTGGCATTGCATGCGTGACACTTGCGTATGCCAAACTCTCGCGCTTATGCTTAGATTACTTTTGCGGGCAGATAGATAAAAACCGAATATTTCTCGCCAATTTGGAACTGATTGAACTAGCGTGTACTTCTAGTACCGAGTGTGACCTTCTTAGCATGATGCATTATTCCATTGACTAGCTTTATAACAGAAACTACCCTAATGTGTTAGGGTTAAACCATATTAGCTCAAAATCTCTTGTTGACAATACAACAGTTCATATGGATCAAAGAATTGATTACTGACTTGTATTATCAGGTAGAAATTACACAGATTTGATTGTATATTTTACCTTCAATTCACAGAAATATAAACCAAAATATTAAGTGACACCGAGTGGTAATAACCAGTTTAAAAGATAACGAATAGTACCTTGACACTGACAAAATGCATTATCACTTTTCACGGGGCAGGCGTCTGCAGACGACATTCCAAAATGTTTGATAAATGTCAAAATAATTATATTCCATTACCATATTTGGAATCACCATGAGGAATGCATGTAATTAAGTACAAACATTCCTAGTATTGGTTCAGTAATTTTTTTTAAATGTTTGAAATGTTTGAAATGTTTCTAAAAAAATAAATATGTTTTGTATATGGTAAAACCAATAGCAATGTAGAAAGTGTTAAAAGGATGAAATCAATGATATAGGAAGGTGTTCCATGTAAAAGATCACATAATATGCCTTTAAATGTCAAGCTAAACATAGCCAAAGTAAGTCTTCATCAAAGTACCAATATATTGATGTGACCTGTAGTCTGAATTCGTAGAATTGGTAGGTTTCCTTGATTGATGGATATATTTGCAAATACAGGATGATGATCCCTTATACATCTGTGACCTATGAGCATACTGATGTATAATGAGCATGCTATATTATATTGAAATGCCCACATAACTGTCTACTTGGGGTTGACTAGGTAGGAACTACGCACTTTGTGGACTTAGAATATATTTCTAACCCTAACCTTGACAAAAGGAAATAAATCAGTTGAAAAAGAGGTCCTATAGTAGGAATCGAACCATGAACCACTGCATTGCAAAGCATTTCAACCAATAGACTATACCAAGGGGTGAACTGGCCAGGACATAATTTTGATCCTTTTTTAAACATTATGGAATAACGCAATACTATGATCAGTATACACAATATTATGAATAGAGTTGCGACACACATGATCGTCTTCTCTAGGCTAACAGTCATGTAGGTCTTTCCATTACTGCATATCTAGACATATATAATACAGCTTTGGTGAACATGATTTCTGATTACTAACAGTCATGTAGGTCTTTCCATTACTGCATATCTAGACATATATAATACAGCTTTGGTGAATATGATTTCTGATTACTATACCATCCCATGTCTACAGGCTGGTTTCAAATAACAGTTGATGAATGTCTGATGGACATGCTGTGTTTATGACAGAATGTCATTATGAAACTCAGACATTACACAACCGTTTACAGAAGCAAACTCAAGATATTTCCAAAAGTACAGTCATCTTTATCGATTTTCCAAACGGGCAATTTCAGACATCCAGCAATATGGATTCCATTGCATACTTATGCACACAGTAAACTGTAACAATACGTTGTCATGCAAAGTTAGACTGGGTCCCCACCTCCTTCTATTCGATTGCCATCTTTAAAAATGACCCCCCTCCCCCCCAAGCTAATGTTCGCCCCTCCCCCCCAAGCTTATGTTCGTTCCCCCCCCCCCCCCCAATATTGACTGTCGTGTCGGTTAAGATTGGCACTGTCGGTTCATTTGACAAGAGGAATCATGGCAAGTACACAGATGGAAAATCTGTGTGCGCTATGCGCGTGTGTGTCCCCAAAATACAATATTTTTTAGTACAAGCTTGTTTAGGGCCAAAATGTACCTCAATCATACCAAAAATAAGTGTAAAGTCGAAAAATGTTCGCACACTACGCGCTCATTTCTTTAGTCAGAACAATCTTGTTGATTCACTTTCAATTCTTGCCCCCCCCCCCCCAATATGAAAAACCTAGCTACGCCACTGTTCAAAAGTTGATCAGCGTGCCCCATCATGTCATAAGCACATGTTCAAGTCCTTTACCGGTGCATGTTCTTGCTTTTTTTAGTTGAGACATTTAGTAACGCTTGTTATGAGTTTATTCCCCCCTCCCTTTCAGTTGGGAAGAGTTTCTCTATATACTGCTACATTTTTATGTCATGCTAAACAATCCATTTTTGTTGTGTGGCCAAATTATTATTATTACTACTATTATATAAGGTTAAAAAATAACCACCTTTTATTTACAGTTACCATTACACGACAGTTGGTGAATACATACAGTGAAAATAATGTTACCTTTCCCCGGCCTCTTCACAATAAATACAATCCTCAAGTGTGCTCTTAGATCATCTTACTTTCCATTATAGTTAGAGTGGTACATTTTTGTTCTCTAATTTTGTTTGCGCTTACCCACCCTGGTTTACGGGTCCGTGAATTTGTTGTTGAAAATTCACCAAAAATTCTAAAATGTTTTGGGGAAAAACATACAAAAAAACACCCGACCGGCCGACCCTATCTGATTCCTTACCTGTGACCTACATTATAACCATATGGTCGAATCCAACGAAAAGTGTACACGTGATGTTCAGGCCTATAATAAAATAATCTATATCTTGAAAATTTTAATTTTGTGTTATACGTATCCGCCTCGATGAGACGGTTCGCGCCATATATAACATGACTAACTTTAATGCACAATTTGGCATATACGAGCAATAAACCTGCTATTTTTACCCTTTTTACAAAATAGTTGTTAATGTTTTTTGTTGGACATATAACCGTTTAGATGAAAACGAGCTTAAGTGGAAATAATGTTGCCTGTTTGGTTGGTGGATATCTCAAGAATGCCTCTTTTAATTTTTGTTACTTTCGATAAATCCCCTGAATTGTTGTGATTTTTTTCGCTGTGGTAAGTTTTGACGTTACCTACAAATACATGTTTTGTTAAATCTCACTTTCGGGGAAGAATTTGCATGAGGTAGAGTAATTTGTGCTGTAAGGAAGCCTAAATATATTAAATACTTAAATGCATTGTCCCCATTCAAGTCTGTTTTTTGATAAAGCTGTTAGAAATGTTAAAAGCGGAAACAATCGGTTTGGTAAAAAAAATGCATTACCTCCGAATACCTATTTAAAACTCTGCCATTTAAATATAAACACAGATTAGTGAATGATATCTATAGAATAAGCGAAGTGTGATACAATGTACATGTGTGCCAAGTTTTATCATTTTGAAGGCAAGATTTTTTGAAATATCAGCAATAAAAGGCTGTATTCGTAGGCAAATTTGAAATATGAACTTTTACCTTCAAATACAAATAACGATACCGTGGTACTTCCCTCTGTTGTTACATACTTGTATCGACTGGAATAAAGTAGAAGTATGCGCTGCTTTCGGCAAGCAACATAGACATTTTGCATCAATCTTTCAGCTTTTGTAAGTAACTTTAAACAAAATTCTGTAGTTTTTGTACAAATGCATTAATAATATGTTATTGTCTTAAAAGTTGATTGTATATAGCCTCCCTCTGTCTCAATCTTATTACTCCTGTTAGTGTATTTTTTTATGCTATTCACGCAAAGACATCCTCTGGCAGTTGATTTAAATCGCAATAGGGGTGATTAATGTTTATATAAATATTCAGTAACAGCATCTCGTGCATGACTTCATGTTGTATTCGGAGGTAACATGTATATGTAGGCAACATTCAAAAATATACACGGTGCATATTGGGCCTAAACTATCTTATTTTACATAAAAGCAGTGCGCAATCATACAATCTGACTGGATATATTATTATATTTATATTTGGAGGGGAAAAAATAATATTTCCTTATTAAACGACTATGGGAGGTGTTGATTTAAATAAAATGCATGGTGTAATCACACTGTTTTTGCCGAGAACATATTTTTTGTTGGTGTTAGAGTGAATGAATGATATTTATATCCATAGATTACACGTTGATCGTTTTGAAATGGGTGCATTTAGTCATAACATCCATGAAATTTCGGATTCATAATCAATATTTTCATATTCCATTTTGTATTCGTAGGTAACTTATATATTAGTTAATGAGCCTGGTACAATTCCTGTATTGTTTGTCGCTTTCATTCGCACCTAATATTATGTAAATATTAAGTAGGAATGTATAAGACGGGAATAATATGGTTCGGTGCGTAATATTGTTTTAAACCAGCTTGTCTATGATGTATGCGTAGTTAACCAATTTCCCTTGGAATTGCAGAGCAGTGACTACTGAGGTACATAACATTGGCCATTATTGTAGTTGTATTTGAAAATGGAATTCATATGTAACAAATATAAAATAACTTGCTTCATTTTTGCTGTGGCAGGTTGTGTAATGTCACCGAAACGTATTTTAAGTGAACAAGAACTTTAGTAATACCTTTTCCTTTATTTTTAAAGGTGGGAGGGAATCAAGGGTAGGCCTAACTGATTTCAGTCTCAAATCAAAAATTGCTCATGAATAATGCTTCCGACATTTATTACTTAGTGAAATTGAACTAAGCAGTGGTTGATTTTAAAAGAAAATCATAATGAAAGGCACACGCCCGACAATATCTCTGTCGTGGCAAAACTTTTAGATTAGATTAGTGTTGTTAAATCAAACAACATTGAATTTCAAAACATAAAATTCTTATTCTGTCTACATCTGACAAAATATATCATATTGGTGATTCTATGTCAAACGGAATCTGCCTCCATTTGAAACTCGATAAAAACTGACTATGTACGACATTTAGAATGATACAAATTCTAAACTAGGAAATTATATCTTAATTCTAATCTGACAACTGAATGACTTGATGAAAGTTGTATGTGTTTTATTCCGTTGTGGACTGAAAGGCAAAACATTTGAATGTTCTATAGACTTTGAACATGTTCGGCTCATATTAAACTTATATATTATACGGTATAAGGTCTGATATGAAATTATTTCAAAGTATATATTAAATGAATCAAAAAGCGACCCGGCTTTCGTGCTTAAAACAGCTATTCGAAATGATAACTTCCACTTGCCTCCTTTATTTAGAACAAATTGAGGAAGGCAACCGGTTGTTTATTGCTTAAAACAGATAACCTGACATTCAAGACTATGAGTTACAGGCAAATTAAACTATTTGCTTAAAGGAAACCGCTCGCTTTCTAATTAAAGATGGCTCGGTGAACTATTCAATAGTTGATTCGATCCAATACTTTGGATTCACACGGAAACTGAAACGTTCATTCTTAACATTCTAGAATGTCCTATATAATAAACAAAGAGTAATTATGTTCTATTATATATAATTCATCCTCGCGACAAGAGAGACTTGAAGAACTATTAAACTACACACAGAATACAACAAGAACCACTAAACTTGTTAAGTAGAGATTAAAAGGCTGAATGATTAGATATTTCTTAATTAAAATGTGTCTACATGTATGAGCTTAACTGTTATCATGTTTAGTTTTAATGATGAACATGCTTTTTACCAAATTAGATCAGTAATAATATTATTATTACTAGCGAGTTAATTAAATGTTTAACTACATGTATACCTTTACTTACGAAATGTTAACCCGGTACGATATGTATGTTGTCATCGTCTTGCCTTAAATCAGATATTAAATATACTTACACACTTCTGACTGTTTTGTAGAAGTTAAACGCACATTCTTAATAATTGAAAGTCAAGCAAGAAAGACACTAACACAATTGGATGATAGTTAGCATAATAAAACATTTTTCTGCCATAATTATCATATGTAAAATGTTAATTCTATTCAATATGCATTAACCAAATTAGTGGATCAAGAATAATACAGTATATCTATCACTAGTGAAGTTATTGATGCTTGGGGTGTTTTCTTTTATATCTTAGAAAAAGGAACATGGTTTTATATTATTTTAATGTTCATTTGGTTAATCTTGCTGTTCTATTCAAATGTTGAATATTACGCAATTCTGATTGTTTTGTAAAAGCAGCGCTGAGCGCACATTCTTAAATATACTTATAAAGTCAAGTACGACACCATTTTGATACGACATTCCCCTCACACGCGATTCAGGGCATAAAAACACTACCGTCGAGTACAAATTTGCCCTTAAACCTATGTTAAATCAACGAATACAACTGTTCTTAGTCAACGAAGTTGAAGTTGAGAACAAATTTGTTACCTACGAATACTTTGATTATTGCAATGTAAGCTACTGTGTTTTAAGTCTTAACATGTTTTTCTCTTATAGGAATGCTTAAAAATGTTGCCTGATATATTGTTCTTAATAAACCTATTCAAAATTACAACTGACAGTTAGATATTGTATATTTTTTCAACATTAAATTAATATGCTAGTATCTATTTAAAGTAAACTCCTGGATATGTTCATAATATTAGTATTTAAACATGTTTTAGCATGTTTTTTTTAATTTTAAATATTGTTAACAACCCTCCTGCATGATTATTTCACCCCAAAATGTAACATAGATTAAGAAGAACATTAATTTATTACAGTTTTACTTCTCTTACCTACGTATACATTAACTGTTACCTTCGAATACAAAATTTCCACATTCCTCTATGTACTTAGGTTTTAGGCGCATGCTCAAAATTCTTGATTTTACAAAAAGGGTCATTCCCCCTCTTTGAGGTACATGAAAACAAATGTTCATTAAAATCATCTTGGTGAAAGTACACAAAGTGACTCAACCTCATGTTTCAAAGTATTGAGAGCCTGAAAATGCTACCTAACTGTGTGAATCTAAAATGTAAAACAAAATGAGTATCTGGACAAATATGATCACTTTCTATCAGCATTAGCATCTTCTGAATACAATACAATCACAAATTTGAATGAAATATGTAAATAGGTGGAATAATCATCACTTAATCAAAATATGGTACTTGTATTTGTAGGTAACATTGAGAAGTGTACCTTCAACTTCATCATTCCGCCACGTGGTCAAATGACGAGATTAGTGATGGCACTTTTTTCCCATACAAGCTTGATATGTTGACTTTGAGTGGGGAAAAGGAATAAGAGATCGAAGCATTTTGAAACTGGACCCTAAAAATCTAGCCGTGGACACTTTTCGTTGGATTCGACCATATACAGGTCCGCCTTGCTAGATTAAAAAAACTCTTCCTAATATTCATATTCCCAAATCACCCTAGGGGTGTTTAGTGTTACTGTTATGCTAAATATAACCGGTTTTATCATATGTGAAACTCCTAGTTTCATTACTTCACTCATCTTACATGCCAATTTCAAACTAGAAAAAAAAACAGGGCAGAAAAACTGCAGGTAATTAATGACCTATGTTGTTAGTTTCTTTGTTTTGGTTCTCTCAAAAATAGTCATTGAATGAAAAAGAAATGGATATAGTTTATTTGATTACATTGTAGTAAACATTTTAACTACTTCCAGTGAATTTGAGGTGGAAGGGGTTAGGTTGAACGGAGGGGGGATCTGAGGGAATCTCTTAATCAAATTTAGCGTAATTAATAGAGACCCTTCCATGTTTCAGATCAGCTGCCAACACAAAAGTGTTTACATCACTGTTCGGACCCACAACCCACAATTTGCTCCCTGCTCCTGCATATTTTAAGCCCTGTATACATTTAAATGCGTTAACACATATTTTACTGTTACAATTATTATAGTGAACAAAATGATGTGAAAATTAATGAGACACAAAAATTGCCATTATTGTCGAACAGTCAACCCTGTTTCCAGCTACAAGGAATAATTTCCTCCACCAGGGCATAATCTAAGATGTTTCCTGTACGTTGCCATCATTTACCAGCACAAGGATGCTACATGTTATTACTGTATACAAAATAATGTCCTAAAAGTATACACAGAACAGTTCCATGAATAACCATTATGTACATGTAATGCACCATACCGGGGAGACAGGGAGGGAGGCTACTCATATACTTTTTGGTTGGGATGTGCCACCAACAAAATAATAATAATAATAATACACAGCATTTATTCAAGCGCTTGATACGTAAGATCTCCAAGCGCCTTACAATATAAATACAATAGGTAATTACAAGATAAAATACACAAATGCAAATTTACCCTGAATGTTATTAATTTTGGGGGGATATGACCCATCTGTCTACCTGAGACCCATAATATTCACTCATTTTGACAAATTTTACAAGATTTCAAGGAAAAACTGCCAACTTTAAGAAAATAGACCAATTTATTAACGAAAATAGGAATGGACGGGCATTTATATACCAGAGGGGTGAAAATGGGACCATGAATTCAGAAAATGTATATTGTCATGAAAAAAGGGCAAGAAAATACCTTTCTTTTAAATTCAAGTGAAATATTGCAAAGCTCTGTATTTGGTCAGCCTACTTATTCTTTGCATATCATTCCATCAAGTAGCAAAATAATACATACTCCATTAATAATATAGGTTGATAGCGAGTAGACATAAGTAATGGTTTTATTAACATAGTAATGAATTTGATCCGCCAGGTTTGTGAAAGTGGGTGACATTTATATATTTCATAGGAGTTGTTTGTATTACCTATATAGATTATACCTGTCTACACTTTATAATTTGTGGGTGGTGCTGCACCCAATTTACATCGGCTAAATGCAATGCTATCTACTGAAGATAGCATGAAAAAACCTGATTACATTTTTGTGCAATGACAGAAAATATAACCGTCTACACTTTAATTTGCCTGTGGATGTGGAGCAGTGACCGATACACAGTGCGAGACAAATATACATCAGCTTAAAGGTACTGTAAAAGCCAATATTTTCGCGTACAGATATTTTCGCGGATTTTGATATCAAAGACATTTCGCGAATTGTTTTTTTCGCGGGCGACCGTCTGAAAGCATTGCATGAATGTGTAAAGCAATATTTTCGCGTGTTATAATTTTCGCGGAAAAAGATTTTGCGCGAAAAACGCGAAAATAAAACCACCGCGAATATTTCAGCTTTTACAGTATATGTTCCGATTACTTTAGCTTTTTTTCTTCCCAATCAACATATTTTATCAGAAGAAACCCTTTATTTTTCTCATTATTTCTGTAAAACGTTTGGCGCAAGATATGTTCTATTTAGACGTTATAGGCCAACATGCAGTGAATTAATGGCAAAGGTGATAAACCACCGGGCCAGTTTGTGTACTACTCAATGGGCACATTTCATACATACATACCAACAAGAGGTACATTGTGGGAGCAGGGCTCGCGTTCTTACGCGTCCTCGCGTCCTAGGACCCCTTATTTTCTTGTTGGACGATAATGGACGCATAAGTTTACATATTGAACTTCACTAACGGGTCCCAATCGAAAATAAAGGGACCCCTTAAATCTGACGATGTATGGACGTGGAAACCTTAAGACATTCTGAAAATTGTCAATCTCCATCCTGTGCCTACATTTTAAATTTATTAATGTCCGTAAAAGATAAATACAATGCAAATCCTGTATTTTTAAAAGTTGTTAAACACACTAAATCGCTTCTGAATTGCTTCCGCAAAAGTTTCAAGCGATTTCCAAAACATTCTATGTATAAATATCTTCTACTGATTAACATGGACACGACATAGGTATATGAGTTACATGATCTTACGCTAGTGTGCGTATCTGTGTTAGCGACTGTTTGTCTCTAAAAAAAAATTTGACCATTTTCAAAGGCTCAAACTTCAGGACCCCTTATATTTCTGGGGGACCCCTTAAATTTAGTTTTTGCAGTCCTTAAAGGGTCCTGAAAAATGCAAATGGGACTCCTCACATTTTTGAGCCAGTGCTACCCCTGTGTGGGAGTACATACAAAAAAGTTTGTACAAACATACACTGTGGGCTGAAACCTGCTGAGAGGGGTCCTGTGGGGGTATAAAAAATACCCCCATAAAAACACACACAATCGATGATACCCACTCTAGAGGCCATTTTAAACCATCTGGCAACGTCTGCATTGTGGGGGTACGCCCACAGCCCGAAAAACGCCCACAATGTAGCTTTATACTTGAATTCACGCCCAAAATGTACCTCTTGTAAGAACATACATACATATAACAAGTATTTATGATGCGCCATTCCCCAGAGGCTCAAACCGTTTACAAAAGTTGTCATTTCATGTCACCTTGTGCTTCTAAAATAAAAAACATTGGAGTTATGCAACTCAAACTTTGGAATACAACTATTTTAAGGATTACCCTTCATGTAGAATAGAAAACAAGTTCAGAATCGGGCAAGCAATTGGAACACCTTCTCTCAAAACATGCTATATCTACTGAAGATAACATGAAATAACGGATTATGTCATTTTACAATGTTACACAAATATTGTTCGAACACTTTGTAGGTCTAATGTGAAGTGTTCTCGCTGATCAATGTTGAATCCCACATTTAGTCTACCATTAGCACATGGCCTCACAACATTAACCCTAACCCCCAAGGCACCTTTCCCAAATATTTTTTTTCACTGCCAAAAAGCGAGGGGAAAAATGGGCCCCCATGCCCTCGTGCCTCTAACCTCTGGATTCAGAGGCGAACGACTTACCACTGAGCCACTATTTCATCAAAAAACTGCTGTGCCAGGTAAAACGAGCACACCGCATCGTAGTTGGAGTACTCAAGAGTATTAGGGTTTGTTGACAGGGAAGGGGAGGGATATGAGGAAGGGGAAACCCAGGCAACCATAAACAAGTGTCTATTTTCTCATGATTCAAATAGTGTGTGTGTTTTGGTAATTACAATTAGGGTCCAGTTCGAACACATTTTCTGTCTAAGATTGCAGGTATTTCCAAGTTTGGCATGTTGTTTGCTGTTCAAAATTCATAGTAATTTATTATATCATTTACTGATAGTTATCGTGTTTTTCATCAGATCGTTTTAATCTTCTGTAATATCAAAAGTTTAATCTGTTATGCTATGTTATGTTATAATAATGTCCATGCTATGTTTATATTATCTAACATCATATTACCACCTAAGTGTATAGGGTCATATATGATACAATGTGGTATGAATATAGCCAGCTTTTGTACAACAAGACTCTACTTGTTCTTTCATTCTGAGGAGCTATTGGTTAGTTCACCGTCTAGACATTTTGTAGACACCGAAAAAAACATCCTGTTGTGCGGGCCTAACAGACTCATTTTTTTAATTTTTGGTTAATATATTTTTCATATTTTTGTTTTATATATGTGGAAGAAAAAAAGAAGATTTTTTTTTTAGAAAATATAATTGGTTTTTTTGTTTTAAACTTTTTTTGGAATTTTTGTTTGATTTTTTGTTTTCATATTTTTTTCTTCATATTTTTGGTTAATATATTTTTCATATTTTGGATTCATGTTTTTTTTGTTAAATTTTAATAGAATTTTGATTGTGTGTGGGTGGATAACACTTTTTTGCGGTGTACCATGACCGCCAAAGAAAAAAAAAAGAAAAATGAAAAAAAAAAATGAAAAAATGGAAAAAAAATGGGGAAAAAAATGAAAAAATGAAAATGAAAAAATTTGAAAAAAAAATGAAAAAAAAAATGAAAAAAAAAATGAAAAAAAAAAAAATTTGAAAAAAAAAAAATGAAAAAAAAATTGAAAAAAAAAAATTTGAAAAAAATTTGAAAAAAAAAAAGTTGAAAAAAAATTTGAAAAAAAAAAAATTTGAAAAAAAAAAAAAAATAACAATTATTTTTTTCATTCAAGACATATTGTACTGCTTAAATGACAGCAATAGTACAGTCCTTCTCTATATTGTATCATATATGAGATATTGACCTCGATGGCTGCGCCATCTCGGTTCAATATCTATCATATACTTCTTTAAGTGTAAAGAATAAATGAAAGGGATCTTTGTGGGTCTACCTTAAGAGAACTACTTTTCCATAAATATTTTGCGATGTTATCTACCACACATCTGAGAACAATAGTCTAGAATGTTAAGTGAAAATTGAAATATTTGATTAAGGCACAATGCATGTAGTGCTTTCTACTGAAGATAGCACATTAGACTGTACGAAGAGTTATGACACGGTGTGTGTAATGATATCTACTGAAGATAGCACATTTGTTTGTATGAACAGTTATGCAACAACATGATCAATCAAGCCATGATCAATGTACAGAAATAGAGGTTTTCCAAAATAAAGAAAATGATAAGACAATGTGATACTTTAATTTATTTAAGTATTGTCGTCATTTGAAGCTATTTTCAGGTACCGTATTAAGCGCCCATGACCTTATTAGCGCTCACCCCTGTTTTCCTCAATCACTACCAACAAACAATCCCTTATAAGTGCCCACCTTTTCAATTACCGTAGCACTGTACAACAACATTTTCGCCACAGTGTCTTTCAGTAAAGCAGTACCAGTAAGCCTGGTTCGATCGCTGCCGCCGCCTGCTCTCCCCGATCCCACTAGGCACTTAATGCCACACGTACAAAATGCCTTCGCAACCTTGGGGAATTCAACAATCTCCACGATAAATGAGTTTAAAAAAAGGTAACATAATAAGCGCCCACCAAAAATGACTTTGCTAACCGCCCTGGAATAATACGGTACTGTAAAATCAGATATGTTCGCACGCATTCACATTTCGCTAATTTTGCAGGGGAGCACTTATATGCGAAAATGTCATGCCAAACTACCTTGCAGCAGTGCATTGCTAAGTAACACAATGTAACTCCAAAGCTTACATTCGTGAAATTTTCATACGGTGAATTAGGCCAGGATTGCTGATTCATGAAATATTAAACTTGCGAACAATTTTTGGATTTACAGTACTTCACCTTCACACCACATTGGTGAACTCTTCATCGTACCGTGTACAGAGATGAGCATACAAATGCTCGGGTACACATATTATATTGACAAGTGTGCTGGATGATTGAAACTCTCACCCATATTTCAGTATATCCAATAAAAACCCGGCTGATTTGATAGGCAAAATAAATGATTGATTAGGCAAGAAAAAATCCCTGTTCTATGGGCCGGACCAACTCTTTTTTTCTTAAAAAATGTAAACACATTTTGGGAATGTTGTTAGATTTTTTTTTTTTAAATGTTTGGCCTTTATTTTTAAATTTGATTTATTTGGAAATTTGTTCAAAATTCACAAAAAATTCATAAAATTAAAAAAACACAAATGCCCGACCGACCGACCCTACCTGTACCTGAGAGGTCTGGTTAGTCTGTTTGCCGGTAGAACAGGTTGTTTTACCTGTCAACTTATACAATATTAATATCTCCACTCCAACATCTGACACAAGGTTGTTTGGGTCACGTCCTGGACATGTTACCACATGATTATGTCACGTTTGTTATAACCCTAGCATCAACAAATAGATCTGCCTATATGACCAACTAAACAAACTATGAGTTGATTGAGTCAAAAACTATTATTTCAGGCATGTTAAGAAGCCACCGATGCACGCTTTACAGAGGGAATATTAGCAAGCTGTCCAGGGCGTGATATTATTTACCTTAAACAACATTTGATACCTTGACGGAATAAAGCCTATAGTATACATGATGAGACTGATTGTATATGTATACAGTGTCTGCCCAAATGTTGTTCACGGTTAAAAAAAAGTCGCGCTCAGGGTGGTCAGTGTGCAAATAACGATGCTATGAACATAATATAACGAAAACATACAAAATGAGGGCGATTGAAAAAAAACTTTGTAGGGATTTATTTCTCTGTGCTATCTACTGAAGATAGCATGCGCAAAAAGCTGATCCAAATGGTGCTTTCTACAGTTAAAATAGGGCCTAGACCAAGGAAATAAAAACCTATGCATATCTTTTTAGATTAGAGATATTATATTCATATTTTTGCCAATTGTTAGAGAATTTTGAGGAAAAAAAATGAAACTTTGAAATTAAATTTTGAATTTTTTGAAAATTTTGAAAATGGTTATTTTGAAAAATTAAAAAGATTTTCAAGGAAATTGAAAGAAAAAAACATCCCAAATCATATACTGTAATAGTGGTAATTTTTGCGCGATTACATTTTCGCGAATTCGCTTTTTTGAATTCGCTATTTGAAAGTTCATTACATAGACTTTTATACACAAAATAAATATTTTTGCATGTTTTTATTTTCGGGTAGCTGCTTGGAGCGTGAAAAGTGCAAAAATTAATGTAGCTCGAAAATGGCCACATTTACAGTACCTGACAGGTCCATCCATCCAACCATAGAGTTTTTTTCTCTTGACCTTTTGCTTAATATGTGTTCCCCATAATTGTGTACTCCCACCCCATCCCAGGTGTAAAGGTTAAAAGGTCATTCTCACCACAACTCTCTTTTCCTTGAATGATGATTTCTCGCTAATCTTGAGGTTGGCAGACACCATCATGGCCTCCATCACGGTGAGATGTGGTAACAGGTGGCTATCCTGCATTATGTAACAGGACATCTTGCGGAACTGACGAAGATCACGACTATGACCGTTCACTAGAATCTCTCCTTTCATATTGGCAGTCCTGTATTGGGACAATATAAATGTATGATCAGTATCTGTCCCCAGAGTAGGCAACCAAAGCACATAAACTCACAAGAAACCCATGTGGTTCTAACCAGATTAGAACCGGCAACCTTTTACATCAGATCCATAATGCTCTTACCGTTGAGCTACATGTACAGAGGCAACTGGCAGAGAGGATTATAATCAACTGGCCTAGGTATAGTTCTAAAATATAAATGTATGTTCTATGTTGTATATTGTGTCACTTACAGTTAAAATCACATTGGAAGTTAATAAAAATGTTCCATGTAACATGGCAGTGGCGTAGCTAGGTTTTTAATTGGGGCAAGTAATAAAAGTGAACCAATAATTCTATGTGAAATAAAAGTGAACCAATAATTCTATGTGAAATAAAAGTGAACCAATAATTCTATGTGAAATAGTGAGTGGTGGGACTACAGGCCCACCCTATGTCCTGTTAGGGTACAGGGGCAAAGACCGGTTGGGGACAGACCCCCTTTTACTGTATTGCAAGAGCCCATCAATGGCTAATTTTGAAACCGGTTCTAAATATTTAGGCCTACACACTATTTTTGTTTATTTGAAATTGATGGAATGAACCTACAGTACACACCAACAATGACTGACAATGACTAACCGGCTCAAATATTGGAGGGGAGGATGGGGGAATATTGGGGTCAGGGGCTTCGCTTATGGGTTTTGTTCTTTTGGGGATTGGGAGGATGAGGCACAAGTAAAATAAATGATGATGGGGTAGTGGGGCACTAAATGTAATAAAGCCAAATAAGTCAGAAGTCAGGAATGTTGAAGTCAGGAATGTCGATGTATAAAGTTAAGGGACGTGTTGGTACCAATGTCAATTTCAAATCACATTCCTTACTAAAACTATGAACAATTGGACACTCACAAAAATATCAGATACAAATATTGAAGTTATGGACAATTCAAAGGAGTATTAATGGAAATTTAATACTTAAAATTGTAGTTGAACTCTTTCTTTTCACAAATTTGAGTCTATAGTGTGATAAAAGATGTACCATAGATCAGAAATAAGACTTTCTATGATTTTGACTTTTTATGACCATGTCCCACATTATTGCTCATAAATCAAATTAGCTACTGCTGCATCGTGCCTTAAAACTCACGTTGGGTCACATATATAATAAATCCAATAAATTGCTCATATATTTCGTTTGCGAAATGTAGTATAGGGGCATGGAAGGTCATCGGTTCAAATCATCCTCCACGACATATGCAAATGTACAGAGTACAATACCAATCACTTCAATCAATAGTTTATCAGGTGAATGGTTATAATGAAGAAAAGCTATATTCTGCAACATGGTGATTTCCTCCCAATACATTTGTAGTTATCTTCCAAGAGAATTACATCGGGAGTGCTCATCTTAAACAGGTGAATGTAAGGCTCCGAAGATGATTGCACTGGTAATCTACCAATGAATTATTCTTTTGTACTCCATGCATTGTATAGATCATGGAGGATGATTTGAACTGATGATCTTCCATGCAAGCGTCCTATAATTAATGAACAATATACAATCAAATAGAATAAGGTAAACATATTTTGTCTGATTGCAAAACAAAAATGACTTTTTCTGTCATCCATGGGTCATCAAGCCTTTATCTCACCTGTATCCTGCTAAGACGTTCATAAATGAAGACTTTCCTGCCCCAGATGGTCCCAATATGGCGACTAGTTCACCCGGTAAGAAGCGTCCTGACAAACCCTTCAGTATTGTTTTGTTGCCTGCAGATAAAGTGGTAAAAGAAGAAAAAACATCATGGTTTCGGGAGGAAAGTTTGTGCCAATTGGATGAAAAATGTTTAAATTTAGTAGAAAATGGTGTTTATGTGAAGAATACATATTTGATTTTAGGAAAATGGGAATTTTAAGTGAAAAGGTTGTCTCTTTAAAGTTTTATAAACAAATTTTGTGTGTGAACAATTTTGATTTTCAGGTAAATGTGGGAGCAATGTTTAAATATTAAAATGAGGGCTTTCAATAGAGCCATTTTTTTAACTAGTTTTTGGAAATTTTGCAATTTAAAAAAACCCAAAAAAACAATTTTGAACCCCAAAACAACCCTGACCCTACCCAGGCCTCAAATTAAGAAATGGAGAGGACATGGAATGTAAGGCAATTTGAAAGGGGCATCAGCGTTCTCCAAGGCAATTATGTACTTTTGAATGAAGTGAAAACAGCCAGAAATTGAGAGCATCAAAGCAACTTCGTGGGCATGGAAGGCAATTGCCTTTGATTAATTTGAGCCCTGACTCTACCTGAATGGTCCGTTAGCTCGTAGAACATATTTTATTTTTGTTTGTTTTGTGTGTGTTTTTGTTGCCTTTAATAGGTATTTTACTATGAATAATTCTAGTGGATTGGATAGTAAAGCTTACTCACACTTATGCAACCCACAACAATCACTCACTGACTGAATATTACACACTGTGCATGCTACAATCATAACGGTTGATGAACGCTGACATAATAATTCCCCATATGGGGCTTTAATGGTCAATTTGGAAATTGAGGCAGAAAAAATATGGGGACAAATATATCACCATCAAGAATTAAGATTGGGTCTGAAAAAACCCTTATCTGCTTGCTGCATGAAATATAATATTTGGACAGAGATTTGAGCTCTTATAGGTAAAGAGTGTTTCTGAATTTGTGATGCAGTACTGTACATCAAAAGGGGGAACTTTGCAGGTGAAGTCAATTCTGAGTTTATCATGTTAATGTGTGCCCTCAGAGCATTTACTAAGCTTTAAAATGACAACAAATTTTAAATCAAAATTGATCAAGGCATTCAGATCTTACGAGTGAGAAGGACTCCTAAATTCTTATTATTTACTTCATTTTTTTCTATAGTTCGTTTTCATCTATATCTTAAATAACACACAGTCGCAAAGTGCCCCTTTTGCTTTGCTGCATGATCACTTTTGTGAAGGAAACTGGAATTATTTTCTTGGAAACTTTATCATGAGAAATGGTTGATTCAGAAGTAACAAAGGGAATTGAAACTATTTATGGAGCGAATTGAAATTATTTTAGAAAGAACCTTTTCATTCTTTCATATTGTTTTGCTATTGTAGTTTCCTTGTTTGATTTGCTAATAATATTATAATCTTTAGAAGGACATCATATTTTTGACAACAAATCATATTTCATCAAAAATGTAGTCCTTCGCTTAACTCAAGTCAAGTCTTTTGGAAAATTATATTCAGTTAAAGTTAAGTCTGAAAAAAGTGACTCAAGTCAAATTCAAGGTTTTTTAAATAAATTTATAATTGACACTAATTAACCCAAGTCTTTTGAAGAGTTTTTAAACATATTCATAAATCAAGCTATTAAAGTTCTTGCTCTCAAACAATTCAAGTCAAGTCACCAAATGGTAACTGAAGGTCATGAAAATCACATCTATTCATGCCTTGAGTTTTCACATCACTTCTGAACTTCTCCTGCAAGGAGGCCCGGTCATCAAGAGACTCTATGCACATAATCTACAGACAAAGTCTACAGACAAATGCAACAAGCCAAATGATGGCCCCAGCCGTTACTAGAGGCCGCAAGTGTGCATCACTCCCAGTGTTTCCTCTTCGTATCCAGAGGGGTAACAGGTGATCGCTCGTTCTTGAATACCCCCTATTGACGGCGTTTCAAGTACAATTTTGCTCAAATTTAAGGACACTTTCTAAATAGTCCCTTTTTTGAACAAAAACGAGGACACATTTGGTTCGAAATACTCCTTTTTACAATTTATGCATAGAGGAGTGGAATTGGGGTCTTCAAATATAATAAGCCTACCATTTTTCTTCTTTTTGACAGGAATTTTTATTGACAGACATACTTTAAAAAACACCTCATTTTGGGAAATCACAGATATAAATATGTGTGGAATTGATTTGGAAACTCCCCCTTTTCTGTGATTTTGAGAACAATCATGTGTACCAAAATTCAATGTAGACTGAAACCACCGGGGCATAACTTTGGGTGATTTTAAGTGGGATGCCCCCATCAAAGGCATGCAGCCATTTAGTGGCAGTGAGATGTATGAATGCATGAAAATGCATTTGTGATTGAGAACCAGTGTTTAAACAAGGTTCCCTCTGCTATCAGCAGGCAGAAGGATATAATGATAGAAAATTAGATTGATTAGCGATGGTGATCGTGTTAGGATAAAGTTTCACTTGATGGATGATCTAATTGCCAAATTTAAGTATTGATATATCTTCTGTTAGCCATTTGACTGAGATACCATTGGTGTAGTATTTATGCAGGTGTCAGTTGGAATTGTGAAAATAACCCTCCTCAAGCCTTCACCTGTATTTACCTTCTTTCACGGAAAAAATAGGTCATGGTAAGTTCTTTCCTGCAATTGACTGCATAGTAATGTATGGGAGAAGTTGAATTCTAGGTGAAGATTCGTCATTCTATATGATACACCTGTACAAAATATTAATTAGTTCAAGGTTCACCACATCAAAAAATATAGGCAAAGATTAGCCGCCTAATCTTTGACTTTCCTTGAGGAGGGTAGGTTCAAGATTCACATTGATGCCTGTATTAACCATAACCTTCCTCATCACCAGGCACGGCGCTACAGGGGGGAAGCCCCCACCTATGATTTGCAACAACAACAAAAAGGAGGAGAAGAAGAAAAGAAAAGGAAGAAGAAAAAGAAAAGGAAAAAGAAAAAGAAAAAGAAAAAGAAAAAGAAAAAGAAAAAGAAAAAGAAAAAGAAAAAGAAAAAGAAAAAGAAAAAGAAAAAGAAAAAGAAAAAGAAAAAGAAAAAGAAAAAGAAAAAGAAAAAGAAAAAGAAAAAGAAAAAGAAAAAGAAAAAGAAAAAGAAAAAGAAAAAGAAAAAGAAAAAGAAAAAGAAAAAGAAAAAGAAAAAGAAAAAGGTTAAATGGATTGCAAGTGTACTATGTGTTCTCAAACTGTGCAGAATATTATAGTTTCAGGCCAAAAAACCCAACAAATTTGTCTCAGAAGAAACCTGAAAAAAGGCTATGCAAATGCATTTTTTCTTTTCAGTAAAAAAATGCTATGCGAAATGCGGTATTAACAAAATAAATGAGACAGGCTCTGTGAAGCAAGAAAATGAAGCTGACAATAAGGTACTGTAAAAGCCAATATTTTCGCGTACAGATATTTTCGCGGGTTTTGATATCAAAGACATTTCGCGAATTGTTTTTTTCGCGGGCGACCGTCTGAAAGCATTGCATGAATGTGTGAAGCAATATTTTCGCGTGTTATAATTTTCCCGTAAAAAGATTTTGCGCGAAAAGCGCGAAAATAAAACCACCGCGAATATTTCAGCTTTTACAGTACTTCACAATGTGAAATTAAAATTTGAAGAAGCATATTTCAATAAATCACTGGAGTCGGTTGTTTTTCCTGAGTTTTAATATTGGAAAAAAACATTCCATAGCGTCACAATTTTGCTCACACATCATTTTGTAAAGTTCAAGAAAAAGTCAAGAAAAGAAAGAAGTTAAGCGGTGAAATGTGAATTTGAAACGCTATGCACGCGGTCTTGAGACAAACCTGTTTTCTAATTTTGCCTTATAGTTATTTATTTTTAATTATGTTGGCTTTTTTATACATCACAATGAATTCATTTTTATTAAAACGCAATTAGGTAGGAATAAATTTTTTAAACATGCATGTCATTTAAAATCTATGTGCAATTAAGGCATAATATAAAGTGCATGATATCAGTGGCGTAGCTGGGATTTTTTTCAGGGGGGGGCAAGATTTCTAAAATGTTCGTAAAAGGTTGCCCCAATTTTTTTTCTAGTCACTTACCTCGTCAATTTCACGTAAGTGGGGGGGGGGGTTGAGAAAATTTGCACAGTCCAAAAAAAAATCACCCAATAAATGTACTACATGTACAATTTTCCCTTCTATTTGGCTAATAACCTCGATCTTTTTTCTCAAATTTTTCCTATTTCCTTTTTTTCTCACCCCCTTTATTTTTTTTAGGGGGTGGGGGCCCAAATTGGTTTTTTCCGTCAGGGGGGGCATTTGCCCCCCCTGCCCCCCCCCCCCCCCCCCCCCTGAGCTACGCCACTGCATGATATGGTATATTGTTCAAGCCAATACGTTTGTATACAGATTTGTTTGCGCATTGCGACGTCAAAGACATTTTCGCGAGTTGTTGCTTTGCATAACAGTGTCTCCAATCCATAAACTAGAGCCGTACAGGGAAAATGTTAATACGCAATATTTTGTTACTTCTTTGGAGGCGAGGTACTGATGTGGGGCAATATTTTTGCTTCCTCGGTGCATCTTTAACACTTTCCCTCATGCACCAAAATGTTTCAAAATTGTCAAAATTACCTTGGAATTCATTACCACATTGGAATCACCATGACAATGCCTAGTATTGGTTCACTAATTCTTGAAATAGCCTTTGAAAGTTGGTTTTGTCCCATCCCCCCCCCCCCCCCCCCCCGCCAAAAAAAACAAATTTGAGTATGCAGGTTTGCACAAAACAAAAAAAAAAGGCTGGCTACATTTTGTATCAACAAAGTCATTTTTAAGCTCCCCATATAGCACAATAATCCAATTAAAAAGGTCTTGTTCACAAATGTTATTAAATGGAAAATTGTAAATATTTGCGCTGATAAAAATACTGTAAGCTGAAAGAACAGATGATATTGTGTTGCAAGTGAAATGAAGGGTAAATTAATCCATAAAATTGTAATAAATGACCACAATCAATAAATTGCGATGAGACAATTAAAATTGAGATGATTCACATTATGGAGCAATAATGGCCAGTGAAAGTATAGCAAGATAATTAATGGAGGCAAGTGGGGGTGTGGCCCCGGGGGAGGGGGTTGTGACTCACAAAAAATGTTGCATTACAATTTTCCCAGTGAATTTTGAGTGAAATTCAGTGTCTTTGGCCATTTTTAAAAAACAAAACCTCACAAAATTATGTTGTAAACTGGTAAAAATAAAAACCAAGTTGGAGACAAAGATCAACAGGTAGCACTGGGAGTGAGTCCGAAGAGGGCGCTCAACTGTTTTTTAAGGGTGTTTGCCACTGGCGTATCCAGGGGCCAGCAGGCCATGCCCCCCTCCCCCCCCCCCCCCCCCACCCCCTTAACAAAAGAGTTAAAAAATTGAGGAAGTGGGGGAGGAGGAAGGGTAATTGAGGAGCACAGGCGGCCAGGCGGCGCACATGGGAGGGGGGGGGCGGGGTTATGGGGTCACATCCCCCATAATTTTCATGTGGGGACGACCCCCTTAAAAAATTCCAGTATGACATTAAAAGAACACACTGGACCTTTTTAGTGTTAAAAATGCCAATTTTTGCACACTTTGCGGGAATTAGTTTCATTGTTTCATTATTCAATAGTATAACAAAATGGCTTTAGGAACGTTTTTCTAGACCATTTTAGTTAAAATGTTGCTTCACTCGCTGCGCTCACAGGGACACACAATTTGGCCACCCCCACCCCCATTAAATTAGACCTGGATACACTATTGGCGTTTGCACCCCCCCCCCCCCACCCCTTATGTTATTATATTGCTTTCATATAATTGTATTGTTTTTGGTAATGTTATAGAGCTAACAATTTTAGTGTTCTCAAATCCTGTCTGTTTTTGTTTGCTTCACTGTAATGTTGTTTTCTTGTTTGTTTATTTGCGCCTTGGATTAGATTTTGTTACTAGTTTTTTGACATTTTTTTGAAAAAGATCAAAATTCTGGTAAAAAGGACCACCTTTTTCTAATTTGCCCCAACCTGGTAAAAAGGTCAACATTTGGGGGAAAAGAAAAGGTCCCCTTTTGACAAAATCTTGATGTGTGTCAAGTTTCGAACCTCTTTGTGCGCTTACAAACTCTAGTTTTATTGTGTCACAGATCAACAACAAAAATTGCTGTCCAAATGGGGTCTTATCATCTTATGAACTGATTTACAATTTAAAAAATACTTGTGAGCTTTTTTTCTTCTTCAATACGGGCAAAAGCATAGTGAATTTCACTCAATTTGATGGATGGATGGACGGAGGGCAGGATGGATGGATGGAAGGAGGAATGGATGGATGGATTGATGGAGGGAAGGATGGATGGAGAGATGGATTGGATGGAGGGAAGGATGGATGGCAGGATGTATGTTGGGATGGAGGGATGGATGGATGGATGGATGGATTGGATGGATGGATGAATTAGATGGAGGGATGGATGGATGGATGGATGGATGGAAGGACGGATGGAGGAATGGTTGGAGGGAGGGAGGGAGAGATGGGTGGAGGGATGGATGGAGGGAAGGAGGGAGAGAGGATTGGATGGAGGGAAGGAGGGAGGGAGGGAGGGATGGATGGAGGGATGGATTGGATGGAGGGATGGATGGAAGGATGGAGGGCCGGATGGTTGGATGGAGGGAGGGAGAGATGGATGGAGGGAAGGAGGGAGAGAGGGATGGATGGATGAATGGAGGGATGGATTGGATGGAGGGATGGATTGGATGGAGGGATGGATGGAGGGAGGGACGGATGGAGGGAGAGATGGGTGGAGGGATGGATGGAGGGAGAGAGGGATGGAGGGATGGATGGAGGGATGGAGGGATGGATTGGATGGAGGGATGGATGGAGGGACGGATGGAGGGATGGATAGATTGAGGGAGGGGGAGATGGGTGGAGGGATGGATGGAGGGAGAGAGGGATGGATGGGTGGAGGGATAGGGATGGATGGAGGGAAGGATGTATGTTGGGATGGATGGAGGGAGGGATGGATTGGATGGAGGGAAGGATGGATGGAGGGAGGGAAGGAGGGAGAGAGGGATGGATGGGTGGGTGGAGGGATGGATGGGTGGAGGGAGGGAGGGATGGAGGGAAGGATGGATGGAGGGAGGGAAGGAGGGAGAGAGGGATGGATGGGTGGAGGGATGGAGGTATAGGGAGGGATGGATGGAGGGATAAATAGATCTATAGATCAACATAGGAATTAATTAATTTCAAAAATCATTGAAGAATAAGAAAATAAGTTGCGGGAAGAGATGAGAAACATGTTATTATTCTTATTTAAGCTGACTTGACACTTACCTTTGTTCCTTG
>CM069449.1:51996965-52137183 GCA_035610835.1 Ophiura sarsii
ATAGTCGATTCGCAGATATTGGCCGATTTACCATTTCAGTCAGAGGTAACCGAAACAAAAGAGGGGGAGGCACTGGAATTTAATCATTATATACAAGGTTAATACCGTGTCATCATGTGCTTGTACTTCTGTGATGCAGACAACACTATGTACCCAGTGACAGGGAATTTGCGTTTGGATTTATATCTTTGCCTGCAAACAGTTGTTGTCAATTGCCCGCGTGTTTCCGATAAAGAAATGTATTGTTGTTCAGATATATTGATAAATATATTTAGGTGGTCTCATAGAGCCAGAAATACTTAAAGTAACGTTTATAATCCGTATCTTGGTAGATATAACTGTTTCTCCATTTATTAGGACAAATGGTTTTGTGGATTATACAAAAATGATAATTGAATTATTTCGTTTTTCCTCGCAAATAAATACGTAGAACGGTTATTTTAATTTGATATGTTTCCTTTATTCCACGTCCATCATACAATGGAAAATGATAAAAATATCCGCTTAATTATGAATAGGTAAAATGATATACATAATATTTTTCTTTCGAAACCTGTATACGGTCGACGGACGACGATGGTCTAATTCTTTTTATTGTGGTGACCGCTTCCAAAGGGATAACACATTTCAAGTTGTTGGATTAAGTATTTGGCTGTTGTGATTGTAAAGCTACATGATCAGCCCTCAATTTCATAAGTGCCACCCTATCATGAATAGCATTTGATTATGGAGCGCAAATAAATTATTTGCGCTCCAAAATAATAACATAAAAGTACCGCTGTTTCATCATTGGTCAAAATGGGTTCCTCTTACGCCCAATTTGATGAGGTCCAAAATTGAAGCCGATACGCCAGAGTTTATGAATCTACTATAAGTATGATTTGTTGTAGGCCTACTCATAATTCCATGTTGTACTACACCCCCACATAAAAATACCCCCCCCCCCCCCCCCTAGTTTCATTACTTTTGAGGTCAAGGTGCGATTTAATACATTATTGTAATTGTATGAGTATGTGCACATCAGTAACAGAACCTTTTTTTAGCAAGACATTGCTGTACTGTGTTCTCAACCCACTCCTGCATTCCTGCTAACACACAACGTTCTTAAAACGTTCTTAAAACGTTTAAAACGTTCTTAGAACGTTTAAAACGTTCTTAGAACGTTTTTAGAACGTTGTGTGTTAGCAGGGATACACAATCAGCTGTTGGCTTGGTACATTGCCAGCAGCAGTTGCCACGAACGCACACCATAAAATCAGAATGATTGCATCTTCGACCAATGCATTTACTCTGATGCCGGGATAATCATGGGATGATCGATTTATATTATAAGAAAAATGTCAACCCGTCCGCGTGTCTGAAGCGGTCTGTCAGGTAGTCGACCAAATTATATGATGGTCCTACTTTACCCTTACTATAATTCAGACTGTGATAAACAATTTTAACTCAATTAACTTACCGAATGATCCGACGTAAACAAAGCTCTTATGTCTGAGTGAAATCACATGCCGCGTTCGTCGGCGAGTGTTGTTTACAACACGACACACAGTGATCGCAAATCGGTCAGAGGAATCCCCGCCGGTGCAAATACAAAGAATTACTAATTTCCCTAATTCAAAGAAAAACATCGCAAGTAACGCAATAACATAATGAATCATACATACCGTTATTTTGTTTTGTATACTCTTAGTTATGTCGAATGGGTCCTTTTCAGCAGAGAAGAATGATATGCGCGTCAAATTAAGGTACTTATTTAGGGAAAATATATCACTTTCACGCTGGTTTTAAGAGAAATACATTATTCATCGTTTTTAGGATTGATCCATTTTCTTTGCAGGGGTGTGCTTATTTTTTATTTTGACACCTTGCAGTTGTGTACATCTTTATATGAGGGGGCTATACCTTCTTATAAAGGGTTCAATAAAACAAAGCCAACCAAAATTAGATCACGTTTGTTTGCCCAACTCTACACACAATTGGACGTTTTAAGAGATTGAAACACTTATGAAAAGCAAAATACCTCACTACCCATACAAAGTTGCCCCATTTCAATATTATTATTTCTATCCCCGAAATAGTCACATTTCCCAAAATTGATGTTTTCAGAAAAAGTGGCACTTTTCAAAATCCTATATGAATATAACTCCACACAAATTAGGCGTTTTGAGAGATTGAAACACTTTACGAAAAGGGAAAACGCTTGGCTACCCACACAAGCTTTCTCCTTTTCGATACCATGTTTACTTTTCCCAAAACAGTCACATTTCCCCAAAATGATTTTTCAGAAAAGTGGCACTTTTAACGATACACTGGGAAGTTATTGACTTTGTTATTGACGTGAATGATGGACATTATTGGCTATTCATGCATGAAAACATCATTTTTATTTTTTTTAAATCTCAAATAAGGACCACCAAAAGAAAGAAAAGACTTTCTTTTTATTTAAAATAAAGACTGGAGACATTTTTGTAACTTTCTTGTAACGATTTCGAACAGTGCCACTTTTTTTGAAAACATCATTTTGGGGAAATGTGAATGTTTTGGTAAAAGTGAACATGATATTGAAAAGGGAAAACTTTCTATGGGTAGCGTTTTCCCTTTTAATAAACTTTTCAATTTCTCAAAACGAACAGCTGTGTGTGGAGTTATTCACACAAACGTGATCAAATTTTACGGGGAGGGGACTTGCTTTTTAGAACCCTTTATGGGCGGCTGTTTAGGTTCTGAAAGACTAAAGGGGTCAAACTCGCTAGTCATAAGGGTCGCTGGTCATAATGCTCATTCTTTATAATTTGCCCTAACCCTAACACTGACCCTAACCCTAATCCTTAACCTAACCCTAACCCTAAACTTAACCCTACCCTAACCCTAACCCTAAACTTAACCCTAACCCTTACCCTAACCCTAACCCTAACCCCTAACCCAAACCCTAAAACTACCTTATGACTAGCGGTCCTTATGACAAGCGGGTAGACCCCGACTACTAAATAAGATCTCGAAATCAAATACAAATGAGATGTCAAATAATTAACAAGCTCTCAAACCGAGAGAAGGTGCCAAATAATAATAGAAACATTGTCAATAATTGGGTGATATATAGGGGTCAAACACTTTAAACGTTTCAAAAAGGGGTCAAACTCAAATACAAATAATGGTCTCAAATGTTGATAAAGGAGTCAAATACAAATAAAGGTCTCAGATATTGATGACGGGGTCAAATAAGGTGTCAAATATCAAATATGAATAAATATGGTCTCAAATATTTATAAAGGGGTGAAATTTAAATAATGATCTCAAATATTGATCAAGGGGTCAAATATATATAATGGTCTAAACTATAATTGATATAGGGGTCAAATATAAATTAAGGTCTCAAATATTGATAAAGGGGTCAAATACAAATATTGGTCTCAAATATTGATAAAGGGGTCAACTACAAAAAATTGTCTCAAATATTGATTAAGGGGTCAACTACAAAAAATAATGGTCTCAAATATTGATTAAGAGGCCAAATACAAATACATGCCTAACATTATATTGAAGTTGTTTGACTGATGTTATTACAAACGCCTAACATTAATACTATTCAAGTTATTTGACTGGTGTTTTTACAAATGCCTTACTTTATATTAAAGTTGTCTGACTGGTGTTTTTACAAATGCCTGAACTGATATTGAAGTTGTTTGACTGGTGTTTTTACAAATGCCTAACTCTATATTAAAGTTGTTTGACTAGTGTATTTACAAATGCCTAAACTGTATATATTGAAGTTGTCTGACTGGTGTTTTGACAAATGCCTACCTTTATATTGAAGTAGTTTGACTAGTGTTTTTACTAATGCCTAAACTGTATATTGAAGTTGTCTGACTGGGGTTTTTACAAATGCCTAACATTATATTGAAGTTGTTTGACTGGTGTTCTTACAAATGCCTTGCTTTACATTAAAGTTGTCTGATTGAAATATTGATCAAGGGGTCAAATATATATAATGGTCTCAACTATAATTGATATAGGGGTCAAATATAAATAAAGGTCTCAAATATTGATAAAGGGGTCAAATACAAATATTGGTCTCAAATATTGATAAAGGGGTCAACTACAAAAAATAATGGTCTCAAATATTGATTAAGGGGTCAATACAAATACATGCTTAACATTATATAGAAATTGTTTGACTGATGTTATTACAAATGCCTAACATTAATATTATTCAAGTTATTTGACTGGTGTTTTTACAAATGCCTTACTTTATATTGAAGTTGTCTGACTGGTGTTTTTACAAATGCCTGAACTGAAATTGAAGTTGTTTGACTGGTGTTTTTACAAATGCCTAACATTATATTGAAGCTGTTTAACTGGTATTTTTACAAATGCCTAACTTAATATTGAATTTGTCTGACTGGTGTTTTTACAAATGCCTAATTCTATATTGAAGTTGTTTGACTAGTGTTTTTACAAATGCCTAACTTTATATTGCAATTATCTGACTGGTATTATTACAAATGCCTAACTTTATATTGAAGTTTTTTTACTGGTGTTTTTACAAATGCCTAACTTTATATTGCAGTTGGTCAAATACAAATATTTGTCTCAAATATTGATAAAGGGGTCAACTACAAAAAAAATTGGTCTCAAATATTGATTAAGGGGTCAAATACAAATACATGCCTAACATTATATTGAAGTTGTTTGACTGATGTTATTACAAATGCCTAACATTGATATTATTGAAGTTGTCTGACTGGTGTTTTTACAAATGCCTAAACTGATATTGAAGTTGTTTGACTGGTGTTTTTACAAATGCCTAACATTATGTTGAAGTTGTTTGACTGGTGTTTTTACAAATGCCCAACTTTATATTGAAGTTATCTGACTGGTGTTTTTACAAATGAAACTGTCTGACTGATGTTTTTACTAATGCCTAACTTTATATTGAAGTTGTCGGACTGGTGTTTTTACAAATGCCTAACATTATATTGAAGTTGTTTGTCTGGTATTTTTACAAATGTCTAACTTTATATTGCAGTTGTGTGACTGGTGCTTTTCCAAATGCCTAACTTTATATTGCAGTTATCTGACTAGTGTTTTTACAAATGCCTAACTTTATATTGAAGTTATCTGACTGGTGTTTTTACATATGCCTAACTTTATATTGAAGTTATCTGACTGGTGTTTTTACAAATGCCTAACTTTATATTGAATGTGTGTGACTGGTGTTTTTCCAAATGCCTAACTTTATATTGCAGTCATCTGACTAGTGTTTTTACAAATGCCTAACTTTATATTGAAGATATCTGACTGGTGTTTTTACATATGCCTAACTTTATATTGAAGTTATCTGACTGGTGTTTTTACAAATGCCTAACAATTATATTGAAGTTATCTGACTGGTGTTTTTACAAATGCCTTACTTTATATTCAAGTTGTCTGCCTGGTGTTTTTACAAGTGCCATATTGAAGTTGATTGACTAGTGTTTTTACAAATGCCTAACTTTATATTAAAGTAGTTTGACTAGTGTTTTTACATATGTCTAACTTTATATTGAAGTTGATTGACTAGTGTTTTTACAAATGTCTAACTTTATATTGAAGTAGTTTGACTGGTGTTTTTACAAATGCCTAAATTTATATTGAAGTTGTCTGACTGGTGTTTTTACAAATGCCTAACATTATATTGAAGTTGTCTGACTGGTGTTTTTACAAATGCCTAACTTTATATTGAAGTAGTTTGACTAGTGTTTTTACTTACCCAACATTATATTGAAGTTGTTTAACTGGTGTTTTTACAAATGCCTAAACTGTATATTGAAGTTGTTTGACTGGTGTTTTAACAAATGCCTCAACTGCATATTGAAGTTGGCTGACTGGTGTTTTTACAAATGCCTAACTTTATATTGAATTTGTCTGACTGGGGTTTTTACAAATGCATAATTTTATATTGAAGTTGTTTGACTTGTGTTTTTACAAATGTCTAAACTGTATATATTGAAGTTGTCTGACTGGTATTTTTATAAATGCCTAACTTTATATTGAAGTTGTATGACTGGTGTTTTTACAAATGCCTTACTTAATATTGAAGTTGTTTGACTAGTGTTTTTACAAATGCCTAAACTGTATATTGAAGTTGCCTGACTGGTGTTTTTACAAATGCCTAAATTTATATTGCAGTTGTCTGACTGGTGTTTTTACAAATGCCTAACATTATATTGAAGTTGTTTGACTGGTGTTTTTACATGTCTTACTTTACATTGAAGTTGTCTGACTGGTGTTTTTACAAATGCCATACTTTATATTGAAATTGTTTGACTGGTGTTTTTACAAATGCCTAACTTTATATTGCAGTTGTCGGACTGGTGTTTTTACAAATGCCTAACCTTTTATTGAAGTTGTCTGACTGATGTTTTTACAAATGCCCAACTTTATATTGAAGTTATCTGACTGGTGTTTTTACAAATGATGCCTAACGTTATATTGAAACTGTCTGACTGATGTTTTTACTAATGCCTAACGTTATATTGAAGTTATCTGACTGGTGTTTTTACTAATGCCTAACTTTATATTGAAGTTGTCGGACTGGTGTTTTTACAAATGCCTAAACTGTATATTGAAGTTGTTTGACTGGTGTTTTAACAAATGCCTCAACTGCATATTGAAGTTGGCTGACTGGTGTTTTTACAAATGCCTAAACTGTATATTGCAGTTGTCTGACTGGTATTTTAACAAATGCCTAACTTTATATTGAATTTGTCTGACTAGGTTTTTTACAAATGCATAATTTTATATTGAAGTTGTTTGACTAGTGTTTTTACAAATGCCTAAACTGTATATATTGAAGTTGCCTGACTGGTGTTTTTATAAATGCCTAACTTTATATTGAAGTTGTATGACTGGTGTTTTTACAAATGCCTTACTTTATATTTAAGTTGTCTGACTGGTGTTTTTACAAATGCCTAACATTATATTGAAGTTGTTTGACTGGTGTTTTTACAAATGCCTTACTTTACATTGAAGTTATCTGACTGGTGTTTTTACAAATGCCTAAACTGTATATTGAAGTTGCCTGACTGGTGTTTTTACAAATGCCTAACTTTATATTGCAGTTGTCTGACTGGTGTTTTTACTAATGGCTAACTTTATATTGAAGTTGTTGGACTGGTGTTTTTACAAATGCCTAACTTTATATTGCAGTTGTGTGACTGGTGTTTTTCCAAATGCCTAACATTATATTGCAGTTATCTGACTGGTGTTCTTACAAATGATGCCTAATATTATATTGATGCTGTTTGACTGGTGTTTTTACAAATGCCTAACTTTATATTGCAGTTATCTGACTGGTATTATTACAAATGCCTAACTTTATATTGCAGCTATCTGACTGGTGTTTTTACAAATGATACCCAACTTTATATTGCGGTTGCCTGACTGGTGTTTTTACAAATGCCTATCTTTATATTGAGTTGTTTGACTGGTGTTTTTAAAATGCCTAACTTTATATTGAAGTTGTCTGACTGGTGATTTTACAAATGCCTAACTTTATATTGAAGCAGTTTGACTGGTGTTTTTACAAATGCCTAACTTTTTATTTTAATTTTTATTTTCATAGCACAGATTTTTCTCAATTCATATCATATGAAAGAGCATGTTTTTCTGATTAACATACTGAAATTTGACGGTCCAAATCAGTATGATTACGAAGAAATAGATGAAATAACATCGAATTACCGCGAAAAGTGGTTAACCACCAATATAGTTTGTGTACAACTCAATGGGCACAGTTCACGGCATCTTGTGCGTCTAAAATAAGAACCATTATAGTTATAGAACTCAAACTTTGGAATACGACTTTTACGAAGTTGTCTGACTGGTGTTTTTACAAATGCCTAACTTTATATTGCAGTTGTGTGACTAGTGTTTTTACAAATGCCTAACTTTATATTGAAGTTGTATGACTGGTGTTTTTTACAAATGCCTAACTTTATATTGCAGTTATCTGACTGGTGTTTTTACTTATGATGCCTAACATTATATTGAAGCTACTAATGTTTTTACAAATGTAATAAATATAAGAGGACCTGACGTTTCGATTCGAACAGAATTTGTATCGAAGATGAAATGACAGAATACAACATGCACAACATAATTATATGGTCGTGTGCCACGAATTGGAACCCCGTATTTTGAGGAGGTGTGACATTGTTACACTGTTATGATGTTTATGATATCACCGTTTCTATATTTCTCGTCATAAAATAACCAATTTGGTGTCATGCATTACAAAGCACAATAAATATTCTTTCCATACTATCCACAAAATAATGTCATAATTATTTCAGTTTTAACTGGGAGCAAAGCGAATAATTGATCAACGGGTGCTTGGGGAGGAGGAGGAAGACCCGGAGAAGGAGGAGCCAATCTATAGACAAGCTATGAAATACTTCATTCGCTTCACTGATTGATTATCAATATAGTCGAGTTGCAGAGGCCGATATTTGGCCTTAACCGTGACATGGCTTACATCTGCGATTTTATTGCTTTATATGATAGCCTAGAGTATGTAGATCAAAATTCCGCCGGGTGCCAAAATTCTACACTTGGGCAAAAAATATTATGACCTCATTTGACCTTTCAGACTTTTAACAATTGTTTGAAATTAAGTTTGCTCTGCGAATATGTACAAACATATGATGTATGGTATCAAATTAAAGCTGATAACCCATATAACACGTTGGTATAGGCTCCATGCCAAATATACGTAGCAGTAATCCATTAAAGGTCAGTAAAGGTCATATCAAGTATTTGACCATGCACTTTTATACAACCAATTGAAATAGCGTGTATGAAGTAGTTCCAATCTAAAATATGCTTCCATCTTATGTTTTCTAATACTTTATAGTGTCTAGATTACAAAACCAATGGGTGCCTAAACTCAATATTTGCATAAATTCCGTGACGCCTTATTTCTCTCAAATGCTTTTCAATTCAGGAAATTCACGTGTGTAATGCATTTTGACAAACTATAGCATGAGTGATGTCAAATTGCATGTCATATCTAATAAAAAACATATTAATGTACATCATGTACATGTATACATATGGATATATTGGTTTTCAACAGACGACCTTTAATTTAAAGGTGAAGCTCACTTAAGCCAATTTCAAACCCATTACTCCTCGTCATTATTCTCTCCTTCTTTGTCATCCATATCAGCGTTGGAAGTATTGTGATGCAATGTATTGATATTCATGCATTTCTCGTCAGCCTTGCAATGACAATAGGTGGTACAAGATAGTGAAGCTAACCTACAGCTGCAGTTCCCTATTGAACACGGTGCATCCGATTTGCAGCCACAGGCAACTAGTTTCAATATGCTAGGTGGTGCGACGGAGCTTTGGCAATAATCAGGGACTGGGATACCTTTTTCCATTTTCCAACCAAACTTGGATACATCCATCAATGGTGGGTCAGTGCGATCCGCCGCTCTCCATACCATAACTTGGTGACGGGCGCGTTTAACATGTTGTCTGGCTGCTTTGTCGGTCGGTGGTAGAGATTTGATTTTTTTGTGTGTCAACTTTATTGCTGAAAAGCTCGAATCGCAAACTGTTGAGATTGAATGGTATATTACCACCATACAACCGGATTATAAACGCCAGACCAGCTTTTAACCATATATCCTCAGATGATTCTGGATCTGAAAAAGCAGAGATGTCGCAGTCTGGCTTTAGCAGTAGATTTATGGCAGATACTTTGCCCTTGCCGAATGGGTAAGACACCGTATCGCAACCGGAAAGTGCATGGGCTGCCAGCAGATTTGTACACTTAACTCTGTCACATTAGAATTGAATCTGTAAGATAACTAAGTTTTGTCCACTATGACACCCTGTATATTTACATTATACAGTCTGGAAAATACATACCAGTACATAGTGCACAAAATCTGGAAACACTGGCTTTCTAGAATAACCCAAGCTATCCACAACACCTGGGTATAGTCACTGGTATTGGTAAACAATAGGTGAACCAACTTATGCAGGGCACCCTTTGTATGATTCCATTCAATAAATTGTATGTGTGCAGACATCCTTTTGTAATGCAGCAAAATTATGCGAGAGTTACCTAGGGATATTTTGACCAGGGAGATGGGCAAGGTCCTAGTCATTCCACCTTCAACCATCATAGGTGCGGGTCATTTCAGTTTTTCTGTTATGGTCACGTTTTTTAACCTCGGCACCACAAAAAGGTGGTTTTGTTACATTTTAGAGGGTTTTTTGTCTTTAGGCTATTGTATTTGAGTAACTCTATATCAAATTGACTTGTGTTTGAACTTATCTTAAAGACAATTCAATACCTTTTAATAATCTGAAGAGAGAAAAAATCTATCACTTTTGCTTTAATTAATACAGCTCGTTAAGTATAATTAGTCAGGGTGGTTGAGGGAGCGGAGGAGGAGGGAGTGGAGGAGGAGGAGGTGATTGCAATGCAATACATGGGTGGAAAATTGTTAAATCTCAAAATGTTCTAACAGACAAATGGTAGCGGAGTGGTATAGCAGTCCCAAGTATGCAAATGATTCCATTGCATACAATGTCATGCTCTACCACACACAGTAATCAACAACTGACTAAATCTTATTGTCCTATTTGCATGAATGGATGGTTTCTCCTGACCTTCATTTGAAAGTATTACTGGACTCCTGCCTCAGGAATGACCACAACTGGTACTACATGTACTATAGCCAAAGTAATTTTAATTAAAATTTTAATTAAAATTGTCATTACTTTATATGCAACACATATTATTATGATACTTTTAAATGCCCACTGTTGCAGGTTGAGTAAAGTTATCAATAACTGTGTGGATGAGATGACAACATTATACTCACGTATACTGTACATGGTAGTTTAAACACCCTGTATATTAAATTGCTGTGTGAAACAATGCTTTATAATCACATAGTGATGGTTAAACTAAACGATAGTCTCTCAAACTTGTTCTGAATTATCATATATTTCATAACTTGTTTAAATTGGTGTTTTTTCAGTGTTAAACATTTGGGTATTTTGACCACCCCGTATATATATACTTCCTTATAAGCTGACTAATTAATATTGAATTCGATGGATGGGTAATTTACTCAAATACAACAAAAACATGTATATCCTTCATATAGGTCCTGCATTTAGACTGTGGAAGAAAAAAAGTAAATCATCATTTTGTATAACATTTTAATTGTTACACCCTGTATAATGTTTAGGTCACCTGTATATTTGATTTCTAGTTTAAGAATTTACAATCCTTACATTATGAGCTTTCCAGATATATATGATAAGGATAATTGATGAGCTACTGTGCATTCGTCTTGATAATCGCTCGAGGCCTTGCATGAGTGCACCAGCCCTCGAGCGCCGATAGGCGCGAGAGGGTGGGTGCACGAATGCAAGGCCGAGAGCGATTATCAAGACGAATGCACTGTTTGCGAATCAATTATCTATCATACACTTCGCGACGCGTACCAGAACCTGCTCTAAAATGTTAAAATTGAGATTAAAAAACATCATTTCCAACGAAAATATTAGTTAAATTTCCGTATGTTAGAAACACCGCTTATGATGTGTAGCATAAGATACTGCTGAATTACGCATGGAAGGGTTTCAATTAGTCTGTATACGATTTAGATTGTGAGCTGTCAAAACTGGGATCAATGACCGAGTGGAAAACATATCGACAAACTTGAATTAGAAGTTGGATATGCATGACCACGGATAAAACTGGTATTAAGCATGTTAAGTAGGGCTTACGGATGTAATCCATTAAGTATAGGTTTGTGTTAAAAACAAGTACTCATGCGCTTTTAGATCGAACTGTAGTAAAGTTAAAAACAACATTATCGATCAAGTGTGGCACAGTAAGAGACCTGTTGGGGAGAATACCATCGCCAACGTGACAGAGAAGTTGTGCGCTGACGCTGGCTAGTCAGGCTACTATACCGTACACAGTTTGAGGAGAAACCATCACAGGAATGTTTACAAGAATGCTTCCGAGGCGACGTACCATCCAGAGAAGATCATTAAAGAAGTTGGTGGTTATCGCAGTAACTCCGATCAGTATAAGGTTAATACAAGCACCAAACAGAAAGCCAATATGTCCAATGTAATGTAATTCAAGGTGAGCATGAATGTAATCGTTTGATTGTTTGTTTGTTGGATTTTTGTTTTTGTTTTTTGGTGTTTGTTAGTATATTAATGTTTGTGTATTGGTTAGTTGATGGGTGCGGGGTGGTGTTTTTTTTTTTTTGGGGGGGGGGGTATGTAGAATGCTAGATTAATATATTGACACAATAATTTCACTGTGATAGATTTCTTACTATTAGCGTTGTGTTTAGTTAATACTTGAAAAAGGAAAAAGGTAAATTAATTTAGTTGACACGGCTAATAAATGCTACCTCTTACAAAAACATTTAACTTTATGTTCATTTGAACTAGTATCTTTAATTTTTCTTTCAAAATTGCAAAGTTCAACTTTGTATATCATTAACGAACCGGTGTCATTTTTTATTCAAATTTAACGAAATATTCCACAACTGTCATACGATATGGGTTTAATGCTATAGCACAAATATTTCCATTTCAGGCTCGACAAAACGTTTGAAAACCGCATCAGCAACACAATCTACAGCATAGTTCCGTGTCATCGGCATCAGCAAGACCTAAAATTCAGGAACCAAAGTCACATCAATGACCATTACCAACATACAAGAGAATCCAAGAGCAGCTTTTAGCCACAACCACAGAACGTTGTTATTCCGCAGCAGCAAGGAGGGCAAGTACCTCTTCAGCAGAAATACACTTTCCACAATTTCACCGTTCATATAACTAAAAAGTAATAATACTGATAAAGTAGATCCATAATTAAATGCACACGCACACCATTTTAATAAAGAAACTTGATTATGACTGTGTATTAAATATAGCCACATTTAACATTGCTGCATACTACTATAATGTTAGTGTCGGATGGAAATCAGTATAGTCTGTAACTGTTTATGTGTAATGTAAAGGAATGTAATTTGAATATGCAGGGTGTATAACAAAAACCCAGGACTCTCTTTCAGCAAGGATTAATTTAATCCTTATTGAAACCACTGAACCATGACCAATTTCATTTCATTGTCAAGTACAACTTATAAAGTTAAAATCCTGAAAAAGGGGGAAATCCATCAATTACGGAAAATGTGACTAACTAGGCAAGTCAACCTAATTTGGTAGTATGTATCAATGGTAATTCACACAATAAAGTAGAGTAACAGTGACAGGGAAGATTACATATTTAAATAGGCTAAAAGGGAAATTATTTGCATTCTTCTCATGCTGAATTTTTTTATCATGCGTATGGTAAAAATTGAAGTTGACTTTACAAATCCCACAAGTATAAATGTCCTTCTCTGTCAATGATTGGTGGTATATACAAACTACTGACATGTTTCCTACCACAACTTTCCTACATGCTGAGGCTTTCTCATGAGACCAATAAGCAAAATTGAACATTGCACAGAAATATTCATGCATCAAATTAATGAATTATGTAGCTATTATGCCAGAATTAAGGGGAATACCAAACTAATATTTGCTATTGTTTATAGATAGATGATTTACAATATTATTGAATGCAAAGTATTCAAATGTAAACCATGTCATTTTTTGGTTTGTATGTTTAACACTTTCCACGCGGCAGGCGTCTGCAGACGACATTCCAAAAGTTCACAAAATATTTCAAAAATGTCAAAATTATTGAATTTCATCACCATATATGGAATCACCATGAGAAATGTATTGAAATAAGTACAAACATGCCTAGTATTAGTTCTGTAATCCTTGAGATAGACCTTGAAAGTTGGGAAAGGTTTCTGAAAATTTTGTTTTGTACAAGGTAAAACAAATAGCCGCGTGAAAAGTGTTTTTTCAGATTTTCAAAAGATTTGCACCGACGGTGAGTTGGCATGGTCCAGTGGTTTTGAAAAAGTTTTAAAAAAAAGCGCCATGAAAAAGTCCTATTTTTTTTGATACACCCTGTATCACTACATGATTTTGGATCGATAATTATTTGTCTAGCATTGTGCTTGCGGGACTGCTCCTATACCATTTGCTTTGATGGTTTATAAAATACCTGTTTGTTTCAAAATGTTACAATTAAGAATTTTAAGATGACGATAATTTAGGCACAGTTTGTGAATTAATATAAAGATATGTCTTTCTCATGGTATAAGGCCAAATAAAAAAAAAACTAGTTTCTCGTCCTATCTTTTGAAAATAAGGAGGATGGGGGCACTTTTGTAACCAAAAAAAAAAAATGCAAAATCACCATGGTATTGCCTGATTGGTTGTGTAACTTGAGGAGGACAAGGCCTTTGCAAAATCTTTTTATTTCATAGTTTTGGGGGATTGGTTAACACAAAACCTGCTTTAAAATGCTCATTGGATTTAAACGTAAATCTATTGCCAAGATGTCAGCTGTTTAAATATTTTTGAAAAAAATTATGGTAGAAATAACGAAAATAAAGATAGGCCTACATTACATAATTCCTGAAAAGGGATGCGCAGGGGACGATAAACTACTCTGTTTTTCACTTGGCCTAACTAATGTATTTAAATAACATGGTTCGAGTTTGATGTACTATGTTTAAATCGTGTGAAATACAATTATACAGAACACAAAACATCGTATCATTGTCATTTATACGATTTTGTAAAAGGGATTGATAATCTGTCATTCCATTGAGGTGTTAGATGCCATGATCATTCATAGTGCAATTTAATCGTATAAGTTAACCGATTAAAATGCAATTGAACGACTACCTGTAAACTACTACTTGACAACTTGACAACAGTAAACTGGTGCGTTAATCCTTAGTATTCATCAATCTTAACCTGTTAACTCCTTAACTATATGAATCGTTGTTTCTATTTCCACAGCTTTATTGGTCATATCAATGTCCATTGCTTGTTAACGTCGATATCTACGAAAGCACTACCGGAAGTCTCAATCGTGCAATGTCAACATAATCGGTTGCCCCTCGCAACGTGCATTATATGACAATACTTTTAGATAATGCATGGTCAACATTAGAAAGTGTAGCGATTATGTTGACCTTGCACGATTGAGACTTCCGGCGGTGCATTCGTAGATATAATCGACGTTAACAACAATGGATAATGAACAATGGAATGAGCTCTAGAAGTGTATGGTTTCATACCCTTTAGATGTAAATATTTTAATATATTCTACCAAAACAAAAAAATGATGTATATTTCATGAAAATGACCAATGTAACACAAATGTAGCCCAGGTTAAAAAATGTGACCTTATGATGTTTTCTTCCTAAGTTGCAGTGCTACGATTAGTCAATTATACTTGAATTTTCATCTATGGAGTGCAAATAAGTCTAATATTTATACATAAACTATTAGCCGGGAGCCTCTGTAATTGAGGTGAAATTCTGTCTGGCTACAAGTGTGTTAAGCCGACGGTAATGACTATTTTGTGAACGACGTGACGGTTCCAAATTCTGACAGCCAGCGGGGCGTGCCGGGGTATGAAATACACTCCGGACGACTGAAGTGCTATCGTGTAGCCTGCCTGGAAAATTTCACAAGAGAGAACAACACCACAAAAACCATTGTAAGTTGATTTAATTAAGACTATGTTTATAATGGTAATAATGTATTAAATATTATAACCTAAGTTTGGGAATTTTGCAAGTACAAAATATTATCGTTCAGCGGAGCAAATTGATAGTGCTTGACAGAAGTTAAAACTGTAAACTGTGATAATGTAAAGGCAGCAACAGACAGTTTACTAAGGCAGTAACAAAATTGTTTTAATGCCAGAGAAATTATCGATAGCTACAAACCAAAAAGACATGTAACTATCCTGCTAGAAATTGTAATGATTATAATAATTTCAAGTGGCCTACAACCTGATGCCACGCCTTAATTTCTGTTGTAATAGTATTCTCATTTTTGGAGTTGATAAAGGCATTGATACATTCAACTCAAATGTTATTTTACCAATTTAAATGTTTGTTGTGCAGAGCAGACAAAATTTAGGCAAAATATTATTTTGGTTTTCGGGTTTTACTTTATTATCCCATGCAGTGTCACTTTACCAAATGTATGGTGTGAATACGTACATGCCGAAAGTCCTAAACTACAAAAGGGGAGACATAAAGATTGACGCCAATATTGACCGAGTAGACAAACCAGGGTTTCTACGGGAGCTACCATTAAAGATCGACACCGGGAAACGATCAAAGACTTTTACTGGGAGAAGATAACTGTCAGCAAATTATATGAATGCTAAGACTATTTTATAGAGACTCTAAATAACTATATGGTTAAGGACAACTCTGTACATCCTAAAAACCGGATAAACTGGTAAAGGTATAAAACTATGACATCTATAAAGAGGTACGTAACAAATAACGTTAAAATATCCAAGACCTCAACATAAATGAATACCAGCCATCTACATATCCTTTAGAGAATTAGTCGACATTTGGCAATCATATATAACTTAATAATAACAGGATCCCATATCCAAGTCTGCAGTGGAAAATATTATTTATTATAATTATATAAAATTGCTGCCGTTGTCAGAGCAGGAACGTTTTATTTGAGAAAGAATAATCACATGAGGAAATAAATTATTGTTATCAATTATATTATAACGTAAAAGAACTGTTGTCAGACAATATTTATTGGATGCCTCTATTGATGTTGGATAGCCACTAGATACACGTGTCGCCTGTTGAATATGCCCAGGTATGCTTGACAAACTCCTAACTTCAAGGAAGATGCATTGATGTCTATTGTCTGACCACTATACATCTTCATAGATATCTGTACAGGTGGCATGTGGATCCATCAGAAGAAAACAAGAAGAACAAAGATGTCTGTATCGTCTGCTAACACTTGGATGTGACTTTTCTCCGGAGAGAGTTCAAGAAGATGCCTTATTTTCTGAACATCTGCTTCCTCATGATGGTATGTTGAGTCTTCTCCAATCAGTCGCAGATGTGCAGCTGTCAGAGTCACAGAGAAACTTGATCAATGCCTTTTTTGTTCTTGCTACTTTTCATCATATCATCTTTTGCTGGAAGAAGTGTATTACCTGTAAGCACATACTCTCGAGGATTGTTTCCATTGGCTCGTCTTTGGCGTTCATGTGACTTGGCGTCTTGGGTCGGATCGCACCGACCCACCATTGATGGATGTATCCAAGTTTAGTTGGAGAATGGAAAATGGTATCCCAGTCCCTGATTATGGCCAAAGCTCCGTCGCACCACCTACAATCAAGGAAAATAATAGTTGGCACACTTGACGCAACTTATTACAAATATCCCTGTGCTCGCAATTGAGATCAGACTTGGGACATAGCACTGTTTAATAGAAAGCAAAAGTCTCCCCCTTTCTTATATCCTTCCCCATCCCCCATCAATCAATGTTGGGGGACCTACCATGGCTTCTGATAATATGACTCGGATCAACATTGCCTCCGGGGAGAGGGGCGGGTTTTTTCCCGTAATTAAGACAAAGTGTGCCAACCTTTTTTTCCTTGATTGTCTGAGTCATTTGCTAAAAAAATCATCTGTGTTAAGTCTTTTGGCTATAACATGAGATTAAACAAAGATTTCTTCACCAGATTTGGACGACAGATAGGTTATAACACTGGTCACGTGTTCAAACAATATGCGTCAACGTACTTTTAGGGACCGGTCACTTTTAAATACGGAGGTATATTTTTCACTTAAAATGGCAGTGAATCTATAGACATGACCAGTTATTTAAATTCAGATGGATGCTCGACCTCATATATCATCAGCTAAACGTTGAGAAAACATCTTCCTGTCGTTTATATATATCTCAAGACCAGTATCTATATCTATATATCTTAATACCAGTGGCTATATAACTTAAAAATATAGACCCAACATGAAATATGCCTGTTTTGTTTTGACAATAAATCAGAGTTGTCAAGCCATTACGCCCATTCATAAGAATGAGTACATCTGCACTCTTTCGGTACCAAAATCTAGGACATTATGATTATTCAAGAAATAGTAGACACAATGATAGTGCTGATTAAAAACAAATAATGCAAATCATGATTGTTAGAAAAAAGAAGCAACAAATAAATCATTATCGAATAGAAGCTTAGACAAGGATTCGAACACGGGACAGTGGGGTGCAAGTCTCATATGTTAACCAATACACCAACCGGACGTGTGTGCATATTGTAACTGAATTATACGCTATCAATGCTCGTGTATTGTCATCGCAATGGTGAATCAATATCATCGGTTCACCATAAGAAATCATCAAATGTGTCATTGTTACGAAATACAGAACTGATTTTTCAATGGATAAGGGATTAGAGGACAAATACCGTTCATATAGACCCTTTTTAAGCAAAGATTAAGCACCGCATACCTACCTTTCAACGGTGTACCATTGGTGAAATAATATAAATCTATAGTCATATATGTTTAAATTCAGCAGGGGTGAACCGTTGAAACATACCGAAGATGCGATTCATTTCTTCTAAAAGATAGCCTATGAGTTTCACATTGTCCACTAAACACTAATCCATTGAGAAAAAAAGTTTTGCATTTCATAATAATGAGAAATTTGATGAGTTGTAATGGTGTACCGTTGCAATGATTCACCGCTGCAATAACAATGCACGTGTATTGATAGCGTATAATTCAATTACAACATGCACACACGCCCGGTTGGTGTAGTGGTTAACATATGAGACTTCCACGCCGCGGCCCCAGGTTCGAATCCTTGCCCAATCTTCTATTTTTCTTCTTCTTGTGTGTGCCTCTAAGCTTATTTCTAAACGATCATAAAGTCCATTTTTTAAATAATCGGCACGTTATCTTAGAGTTTTGTCTTCATGGCGCATTATTTGATATATGTGACTTTATTTATTTTCCATAATTTCATATTTAAATGATAAGAACATAACGTGTCATCTTCTGAAGATAGTAATGTTTGCATGAACTATAACAATGACAAGGCCTATTATACACCTATAGTCTCACACAATTAACATACAGAGACAGCGTTAGTAAATAATGACCAGTCCCTAATACACAAAGTGACTTTTCGTTCTTCTATCTTTGTTTGTATTAGCCATTCTGTTTATGTGGCTTTATTTATTTTGTAAATAAATGTTATTATGATTATTTTCCATGATTATATATTTTAATGCTAGGAACATAACATGGCATCGTGTCATTAATTGCTATCTTCTGAAGATAGTAATGTTTGCATGAACTATAACAATTGCAAGGCCTATTATAGACCTATCGTCGCACACATTTAATATACAGAGACAGCCTTAGTAATTAATGGCCAGTCCCTAATACACTTTTGTCTGACTTAATATGCCGTCTATCAAATGTTGATTAGAAATCAATTAATACATATACGAACTCTTATTGTTCTTCAACATTTTGTTTCACATCCATGAAAATAAATTGTAAAAATAACATGTTTTGACGTATATGTTGCCTAAGTATTGACTGACCAATCCCTAAATGACGTAATTGATACTTGTAACTTTTTGGGAATGTTGACAATATACCCTACAATAATCGTGCAAAACCTCGTTAGCATCGGGCATTTGGTTCTAAAGTTATAGCCAAAAAACCAATCCCACATGGTGAATTTAGGATTTCGCTCAGACAATCAAGGAAAATAATAGTTGGCACACTTGACGCAACTTATTACAAATATCCCTGTGCTCGCAATTGAGATCAGACTTGGGACATAGCACTGTTTAATAGAAAGCAAAAGTCTCCCCCTTTCTTATATCCTTCCCCATCCCCCATCAATCAATGTTGGGGGACCTACCATGGCTTCTGATAATATGACTCGGATCAACATTGCCTCCGGGGAGAGGGGCGGGTTTTTTCCCGTAATTAAGACAAAGTGTGCCAACCTTTTTTTCCTTGATTGTAGCATATTGAAACTAGTTGCCTGTGGCTGCAAATCGGATGCACCGTGTTCAAGAGGGAACTGCAGCTGTAGGTTAACTCTCTTGTACCACTTATTGTCATTGCAAGGCTGACGAGAAATGCATGAATATCAATACATTGCATCACAATACTTCCAACGCTGATATGGATGACAAAGAGGGGGAGAATAATGACGAGGAGTAATTTGAAATTGGCTTAAATGAGCTTCACCTTTAAATTAAAGGTCGTCTGTTGAATAACAATATATCCATATGTATACATGATGTACATTAATATGTATTTTGTTAGATATTATATGCAATTTGACATTACTCATGCTATAGTTTGTCAAAATGCATTACACACGTGAATTTCCTGAATTGAAAAGCATTTGAGAGAAATAAGGCGTCACGGAATTTATGCAAATAATGAATTTAGGCACCCATTGGTTTTGTAATCTAAACACTATAAAGTATTAGAAACCATAAGATGGAAACATATTTTAGATTGGAACTACTTCATTCACGCTATTTCAATTGGTTGTATAAAAGTACATGGTCAAATACTGTATATGACCTTTAATGACCTTTAATGGATTACTGCTACGTATATTTGGCATGGAGCCTATACCAACGTTTTATATGGGTTATCAGCTTTAATTTGATACCATACATGATATGTTTATGCATAATAATGATAAACACTTAAATTTCAAACAATTGGAAAAAGCAGAAAGGTCAAATGAGGTCATAATTCTTTTTGCCCAAAAGTAGAATTTTGGCACCCGGCGGATTTGTAATCTACATCCTCTAAGCTAACATATAATGCAATCAAATCGCAGATGTAAGTCATGTCACGGTTAAGGTTGCCTGCAACTCGACTAATATACATGCTAGGTGGAATGTCAGAGAGATTGGGCTGTGAGGAGTAAACAGGAGTGTTGGGGAGGAGGTTGAGGAATCGCAGAAAATGAGAAGCTAATCTTACAGACACGCAATGAAATACTTCATTCACATCACTCATTGACGATACATGCTAGATATAATGTCAGAGAGATTGGCTGTTGTGTACCGATTAGTAGTATACCGATTTATTTATTTATACTGATAACAATTCAAACACTTGTGCATAATATCTTAAAATAAATTAACCACTTCATGGTATTCAATTGATTGTGGCCTAAATGGGTTACAATAGATATCGACCGAATTCTTCAAATGCGCGTGTATGGATTTACGCGATCTGCACGCCAGCTTGCACCGGGCACGGTTGACAAATCAGTCAACATGGTCAAGGCGTACAATTTCTGCACGAGTTAGTTAAACGCGTGTTAAACTACCCCCGTACCAATGTTTAAAGCTAGACACTTTTCAGTGAGTAAGACGCGTGCTTAAAGTTAAACAGTATAAATATTGTGATACCAGCCCAACAAGTCCCTTTTACATTCTATACGTGTTTACTTTGCTACAACCAGACAAATGACTTTAAATACATCGTTTAACTAAACGCAATTCTCGAAAAATTTGTTTAACTTTAAGCACGCGTCTATGGCAGGACCAATGTCCAGTAACTCGAAAAACCAAGTTTTTCGCCGAAAAACTTGGTTTATCGATTGAAAATTTAAGTTTTTCAAGTGAAAAACTTGGTTTGTCAATTGAAAAACCAAGTTTTTCGACAGCTAGGCGAAAAACTTGGTTTTTCAAATGCAAAACCAAGATTATCGATTTGAAAAACCAAGATTTTCAGCTGGAGAAGACTTGGTTTTTCGATTGAAAAACCAAGTTTTTCAACGCGGAACGTAAAATAATTAGATAAACTTGGTTTATCAAAATGATAAACCAAGTTTTTCGAATTATTGGACATTACACTTTGAAAAACTTGGTTTTTCGATCGAAAAACCAAGTTTTTCGAATTATTGGATATAACACTTAGATAAACTTGGTTTTTCAATCGAGAAACCAAGTTTTTCAACGCGGAACGTAAAATAATTAGAAAAACTTGGTTTATCAAATCGATAAACCAAGTTTTTCGAATAATTGGACATTACACTTTGAAAAACCATGTTTATCAAAGTGTAATGTCTATGGCCCGGTGGCCCAATGTCCAGTAACTCGATACACCAAGTTTTTCAAATTATTGGACATTAGGCGTCGAAAAACTTGGTTTATCGATTGAAAATCCAAGTTTTTCTCGAAAAACTTGGTTTATCAATTGAAAAACGAAGTTTTTCGACGCCTAATGTCCAATAATTCGAAAAACTTGGGGTTTATCATTTTGAAAAACCAAGTTTTTCGATCGAAAAACTTGGTTTATCGATTGAAAATCCAAGTTTTTCTATTATCAATTGAAAACCAAGTTTTTCGACGCCTAGTTTTTCGACGCCTAATGTCCAATAATTCGAAAAACTTGGTTTATCATTTGAAAAACCAAGATTATCGATTTGAAAAACCAAGATTTTCACCTAGGCGTCGAAAAACTTGGTTTTTCATTGATAAACCAAGTTTTTCGAATTATTGGACATTACACTTTGATAAACTTGGTTTTTCGATCGAAAAACCAAGATTTTTTCCAGCCAACTGAAAATCTTGGTTTTTTTCATTTGAAAAACCAAGTTTTTCCCGCCTATCTGTCCGGTTTTTCAATCTTGGATTTTCAATCGATAAACCAAGTTTTTCGGCGAAAAACTTGGTTTTTCGAGTTACTGGACATTGGGCCTGCCCGGATACGCGTCTTACTCACTGAAAGTGTCTAACTTTAATAAGAATAAAGGACTTGAAAAGGGGGTATCGTGCGCCTTTTGCATGCAAAAGAATAGACAATTAAAGGAGCAAGTTTGATGTCGAATACTACAATAGTCATATCGTACTGAATGTTAGGGTTTCTTTAAATCACCCTCTGGGCAGACACGTATACTAGAAATTATGAAAACGCTATTTCATGCAATCAAACTTGGTGGGCATTTCCCTTGATCTGTTGTAATAATTATGATCTGATAAGTCAAGTAAAACTAGGCAAAAGAAAGAGTGTAATCTGAAATGGAATCTTTACCCAAATAATAACGTTAAATCACTCGGTATTAGTTTTAGTAGCACTAAGTCTGCTAATGAGATACCTAAGAATTGGGAAGGAAAAATAAAGAAAATTTACAATATATTGTCAATGTTATTGCATGTTTGTTTATAAGAACGAGGAACAATACACTGTCTCTGTATAATACATTTACCTGTTTATATACAAAATACGTTTAATCTAAATAACATTTGTTCATATATGAATGTACCCCTTGGTAAATATAATTTGTATCACCACATGTATATTTGAATCGTTTTTATGATGTACGTGATCTTTTCAGCGAAAGAAATGATAATAAAAAACTATAAATGAGAAAAAAGAAAAGAAAGAAAATTAAAAACATAATAAAAGCTTGGAAAGGAAGAGATTTGACAATGATTGGAAAAATCATCGTCACAAAGAAACTATATTAGCGTCACAACTAACATATGTATCTAGCACCAGTCAGTATGCAGGTATCGCTTTCAATGAGTGACCTTGCCGATTTCTAACCCACGCAAAGATCGATTTCAGGATGTCAACCTTGCGCTAAAACCTTACGAGAAGTTTGTTTTCCCCGATTAATTGAGGTAGGGTTAGCTGGCAGACATGATGGCGAAGTAGGTGGATTGTTCGTAATATTCTCTATAATATGATGCCAAATCTGACATATTTGGTCCACAAACAGTGATTTTATCGCTAATTTTAGAATTTAACAACTTTCGTGACTTTGCTTCTTGTAACCATTCACTTGACCGGACTAAAATTCGCACGATATTTTAAGAGCAATTTCCGTACTAACGGAATTTTAAGCTTTAATTTCATATCAAAAACATTGAGGCCCGACTTCTTTTTGATAAGAAAAACCGAGTCTGGTTTTCACCGATTTTCGGTCAGAAAACGGAACTTACGATCCCCCGTTAGGCCTCGCCAACTTGATTTTTAGTTTCCCGTAACCCGCCCCGCTTCATTTTCATGCCCGCGTTTGAATTCATTATTGAAATTTTAGAAACAAAATACCGTTTTTGCAATGAAAACGTCCGAATTCATGCATTTTGTGTGATGAAATTGTGAAAAATGATTTTGACGAGAAGAAGGATCGATTTTGAACCCCGGACCTCTCGTTCTCCAAGCGAACGCTTTACCATCTGAGCTATCAAGCAAAACTAGTTATGTCCGTGAGATTTAAACACTTCATCAACATATCATCGACGGTACGAAATGAATTTAGCTCGAGACAAGATTCGAGGAGCTATATTATAACCATTCACTTGACCGGACTAAATAATTTTATAATATTTTAAGCATTTTTCTAGTTACAAAAGACTATGAATATTATGATACCATGGATAAAATTGGTGCCTGATTCTTCAGAAGTGACTTTTTTACCGTGGATTTGGCTTTAGTATCGTCAAGTTTTTCTTGAATTCGGTCTGTGTGATTGCAATAATTTGCACCGAAAATACAACATGTCATGAAGTTCACGGATAATATTAGATATATTATATGCATCACATGCCTTTTTATTTTACAATTTCATGGCAAATGTTTTTGAAATGTGTGATTATAATCATGAAAAGAGCTCATTTACATCGTGCTATCATGAGGTCAACTGTAACTACGAGGCGGTATCGCTACGGGTGAGTACTTCCGGGTCGCTGTGAATGGGTTAGAAAAACAACGGCTTTTAGCGCGGCTGCATACTGACTGGCATACTGAACTTTCAGGAACATGTAATAAAAGAGCTCAATACACTCCTTTTTCAATTTGTATGGGGAGGAAAGGAAAAGGTAAAAAGAAGAACGATAATTAACGATTTCGAAAAAGGTGGTCTGAAAATGATCATCCTTTCCAACTTTTTATATTCCCTGAAATTTTCTTGGATAAAGAGATTGACAAATGAAACGGTCTCTACTTGGAAAAATATAGCATTATTTGAATTTCAAAAAATCAGTATTGGTGTCGACATATTTAAATGTAATTGTAATTTTAAGTCTTTGAATGAAATGTGTATACAAGAAATAAACCACATGGAAATATGTTACCGTAAGCTTGTTGAATTATGGTTAAAATGTAAAAGAATAACAAACATTGATGAAATAAAGAATGACGAACCAGAAATTCTTTGGAATAACGAAAATATAAAATATAACGGCAAAACATTGTACTTCAAACATTGGATCCGAAATGGCTATATTAGTGTATCATCATTGTACAACGAAGATGGTTCAAAAAGATCAATGAGTACTTTAATGATAAAATTAAAAGCCTGGTGGTGTCATGTTAGATTATCTAACGTTACTATCATCCATTCCAGAAAGCTGGAATGAATATAAAAATACAAGTTCAAATAAAATCCACCAAAATGGTATACAAAATAAACTGATCTTTTATCCTTTAGAACAATGTACATCTAAAATTGTTCGTTGTAGATTGATTACTGACACTTCTGTAAAACCAATTTGCCAAATTTTCTGGGAAAGAAAATGTCCAAAGTATAATTTTGTATGGGAGACCATTTGGAAAATGTACCGTTCCACGCCAATGAACCAAGGCTTATAACTTTAAACTGGAAAATCTTAAGTAATATATATCCTACAAATATTCTTTTAGAAAAAATGGGAATAGCAAGGAGCAATATGTGTGAAAAATGCAACGAGAAAGATTATTTAGAACACTTCTTTTTAACTGCAAAATAATTCGAAAGATATGGTCAGAAATATACAAAATGGTTACTGGGGAAACAGGAACAACTATTAATATATCTCTTACTGATGCCATGTTTGGGTTTCGTTAAATGTTCCCCGGTCACTTTTGAGAAATGCATGGGACCTCATTTTCTTTTAAAATGGTTCTAGTTAACAAGTTCACTAAGAAACTAAGGTAATGACTCTATACTACGAGTAGGGCTCGCGTGCTACCTCTTCGTGACTCGCCGTGCCCGTATAGCGTATAGCGAATACCGAATAGCGTATAGCAAATACCGTATACCGTATACCGTATACTCCTATGTTAACCCAGCCTAAGGCACCAAACGACACCAAAACAATTATATGACTTTTTTTGGAATACTCTTAGTTTTCTTTTCTTTTTGAACAATATTTGAAATATCACTATTTTGAGAGAATTATTTATATATAGAAAAGCAAAATTCTGAATTATATGGCTAATTTGAGAATACTTGTGTTAACAAAATAAAAAATAAAAATAAGTAGACCTATATGATGTTGATTAACATAGATATGTACAAACATATTATAGTGTCAAAGTGTGTATTCTTGATGAGATATGTGATTACTTGATAACTAAAAACATAGAAAACCTAGAACAACACATTGAGCTTTGATAAATTATTGACTTTTACTTAAAAGTGAGGAATACACAAGTACCAAATACAAATTTTAGGCTTTCAAACATCAGATTTTGATATATTTATTTAAAAAGCGTTTAAAACTATCAAATGATTCAGTTTATGAAAAGTGTTTTACAAAATAAGAGATTATTAAATTTATAGATGTTTTGAATGTTCTAATCTTTAAAAAAGATTTTTTTTTGTTATAGTGTATGATTTGGTCATGTGATGCAAACATGGATTAATATCTGTATTTATGAATATATGTATTGTATTGTGATCCTGCTATGCAAAAGGTGTGAATGATTGAAAATAAATTAAAAAAAAAAAAAAAAAAAAAATGACTAGTGACAGCTGTTCCTAAAAATGACCAATCTCCATCCAGATCAGCTTTGGGTGCCAAGTGGTCATCCAAAATTGAAATTGATATATTGTTGAATACCAGCACTATGGGGGATACTGATTCTTAATTTGAGGGCCCATGTGAGTAATCATATATTGATCTATTGCTGCACCCTCCCATCCCATCTAGCTACCCTCGTTCCGGATTCGCAGATAGCAGCATGTGACAAGTGCTATACACCCCTTTTATGGCAAGAGGATGTTTCTTATATGTACTTTCCTAATGATATACTTCCTTTAAACATGGATTGTGTTAACTTGGTTCAATAATCCTCACTTAGGAAAAGGTTGCAACTTGTAAAGACAATAAAAGTAATATACTGCCTTTTACCACTACATGATTTATTGAGGAAAAAAGCTAACTTTGATCATGTTAAAAGGAAGTATACTGTTAGAAAACTACATTAAGATACATTCTTTTGCCATAAAAGGGCTGTATAGTTCTTAGTTGACCTTGGTTCTTTGTGCCTGCTTGTGATGAGTGCCCCGCTTTGAAGTCACATTTTTAATACCAAAGTAAGGTCGTATTGGATGTATTACATGATTAATGTGTCAAAATATTATAATAATTCAATATCCTGCAAAGAAGGCATAGCTCCCGGGGAATGCCTTACTTCCTGGTTTATGCCTGAATTTTGTCAGGTTAATTTTAATTTAATCACTAATTAAGGTCGTAAGATATATTTATGATGAATGTTTCTATGTAATAGTGGACATCCTGCCGTTTCTAACAAGTAAAATGTCTTTCATCTATTCATCTATGTCTTTCATTCAATTATTTACTCACATCCTATAATTGTCTCCGGAAAGGGTGGTATTGATTGTAATGGCCCTTGAACGGGGTGTGTAGATGTGTGAAACAAGAAAATCAAGTTAACAATTTACAGTCAGCCCTGTAAGACACGAGAAGAGAAATTCTTGATCCAATCTCAATTGCCACATAGGCTTAGTATCTTTATAAGGGCAACGTTGTAGTTTTCTTTACAGTACACATTTTGGTTGATTAACACTTGCATAAGTGAATATAGATAATCATTTCCTTTACGTGATCTTTCGATGTTATCATAACGCCTTACTATTATTGACACAGTAAGAACAGACAAACCTTTTCCATAAAGGAATTTCAAAAAGTAATAAAGAAAAATATGTGCAATATTTACACGAACAACAATCCATTGTCGACAAAATGAATAAAGCATGATAAAACAAAGTTCTTTGCGCCAAGCTCTGCGAAAAAATAATTTTCGTAATGCAAATTTCATTTGGTCCTTAAAATGGCAGATATTCGCGAACCGATGTCAGATTACGTTTGGTACTCTCTGGTACCGTGGCGCTCAAAATGTACCTAACAAAGTAATACATACGATCACAGCTTGAACACTATAGTTCCAACTTAAAAATATCAAATTCCAATGGTATAGAATAATTTCTCCTTCAATTTAAGAGATTGTTTGCGAAGATTGGTAACAAATTAAGAATGCTACACCGGAAAGAATGCGTCAAAGTGCAGTTTCATTTTCCCCAATTTGGATCCCCGGTGTGGTGAGCAATTTAGATTAAAGAGAGGGTATATTGTGTATATGCACGTTTAGTTGTCTAGATGCCACCATCTAAGCCCGTCGCATAGACAACTGAACTTGCCGATATCTTCAAGAAAATTGCCGATTTGACTTTTCCGATTTAATTTCAGATATCGGCAAAGCATTACCGATTTGTTTAGATATCTCCCTTATCATGTCTCTTAAATTATTTACTCTGGCTAACTGTAAAAACTGAGGCGTAAACAGTTTATAGTTTCTTTGTTTTCGAAGTGTCATATACATTATTATATCAAACTTAATTAGAACGAAACCAGAGATGATTCTTTCTTGGCTTCTTTGTTCGACCATGAATGTCATAGTCAAATAGACTGAAAGTCAATAGAGAGACTAAGGACTTCGAAATTGGCGGAACAGTCCCATAAACTTATCTCGGTAGAATTTTCTGAGATGTGTTTGTGTTGCCGCGTAAAAGACAGGATCCAGCAGTGGATTCAACTGTAAAATCAGCAGCATGATGTAGGTCACGTTGGAACTGAAACTTCCGGAGAAAGCAACAACTAGTAGATGGATGCAATACGGTAACATACAGATGCCCATAGAGAGGCTACCAGGGCTGCTAAAGTTATCGCAGCTTTCATGTATCTCTTATTGTTAACGTTGCCTTCATTGGTGATGACAGGTCCCATTTCGTGGCTGTCGCTGGCGTTCACAGCGCTGACACTAGGCGCCGTGTTAATGTTTCCGATCCGTCTGCTTTTAGAGATTCTGACCAAAAGGCGCTCGACAAAGATGACGCTGAAGATGCCGACTAATAGAAGAGGGAGAATATAGAAACACACAGACACGTACAGGCTCATCCATTTCATGCGGCGAGGGGGATACATGCAGCTCTTCTTAAAGTCGATGTTTGCAGCGATTTCGTTGTTTCTCTTCGCGAAATTCCACAAGCTGATCTCAAAAAGGGAAGCGGCGAAACTGATCAGAAAGCATAACCCTATGATTATTCGAAGGCGCAATTTTGTCATCATTTTATTGTACTTGGAATAGTCCATAGTTACAAACAACACTCGGTCAATGCTGATCGCTACTAATATGAAATTACCAGCGCTGTAGACGTACTCAAACGGCACTGTTAGCATGCATCCGATCTCCCCAAACGGAGGACCTAGGCCGAACATGAATGTGACGTCGTTCCACAGAAATCGATATATTCCCCAGAATAAATCTGCTAGTGAGAGTGCATATATGAGGACGTTGCTTGAGTGAGTCAGCAAACTTTGAACTTTAACGAAGGCGATAATCGTAAACATGTTTGCAACGATCGTGAGGAATTGGATGATACACTGACAAATGCCGTAAACATTATCTATCACCATGGTGCTGGCTTCAATTCAATACCAAACGGATGTTTCAATCTAAGCGATAGTAGTCTATGAAGTCTTGCTAACGGCTCATAAATACCCGAGATTCGCGAGACTAGTATACCATAGGAGATAGGAAGCAGCTCACACAGTCTATTGTTATTCGCTATCGATCGTTTTCTTGGTCTACCCCGGCTACAGCAGTTCTCAACGCTAGCGGCGCTGTCGGCATTCAGACTGTGATAGATTTCTAAAATGATTACGCATTTATATTGCTAGAGTTATGGCATTTCAGAACAAGTATGCTAATTAAAACCTACTAGTGCCATACTTCTATGCATAAACAATGTATGATGATATTCAAAGTTCATGGTTTGTGTTTACAATTTAGAATTAATGTGAATTAAAACACGGATATTTTTATGCATGCACATATACAGGGTGTCCCAAAAGTCTATGCACGTTTTTGAAGAGTCATATCTCATAAAATATAAATCATATGGTATAAATGTAACCATATTTTGATAGATGAGATTTGGGAAATTATTTTGATACCAAAAACAACCCTATTGGTGAACCCACAACATTATAAAACGGGTTGAAAGTTTTTAGCCATGTGAGACCCACCCATACCAAATACCACACATTGTTGCTAAAAACAGGTGCGCATAAATTAACGGTAGAAAGCAACGTTGCGCATTAGTCACTGCTTACCTTGCAACATTAATGTTATTACCAAACTCGGTCACTCACAACATAAATAGGCGTAGTAGACAACATTGCACAGCAAAAGTCTTCATTCAAGATGGTTTACAGCATAGATAAGCGAATACAAATTGTATGATTCTACGCTGAAAACAAATTTAGTTCAACTTACTCAACAAAAGTTCAGAAAACATTTTAAAGTGAAACACGCACCAGGAAGAATATTTGGTGGATACATTTTTGAACACAGGAACTGTGCATGATTTGTCTCGATGTGGTAGAAAAAACCTGGTAGATCAACAAGTCACATTGATATCATAAGACATGCAGTAGCCAAAAGTCCAAAGAGATCTATTCGCTGTGTGATGTGTGTGTTCACTTTTCTGTTACGTTATTCAATTTTTTAGGTCTGTGTTTTTGCATTAGCACACGTCTCTGTATAAATGGAAAACATTTAAACTATATTTCACTAGAGAAACGAAAACTATGTGTAATATAGTTTGTTATTATGATGGGATCACTGTAATGTAAAATTTTAAATATTACAATTGACGGATCACTTTCCGTGTAACCAACTCTACCCGTCTTTTTGTTAATCTCAATATATAGGTATTGATTTATGAACTTTATTCCTCCGAAGTATAAAATTACATTTTTGCAGTAATATATATTTTACATCTAGGGTGGCATTACAAGCAGATGTTACTCCAATGTTTGGTATCAAAATTATTTCCCACATCTCCTCTTTCTAAATATGTATTCATATATTCAATACGACTTATATTTTGTGACATACAAAGCTTCAAAGTCGTGCATAGACTTTTGGGACACCCTGTAGTTTATCAGCGCAACTATAGTGAATTCATCGAAGAGCGATCTTTGGTGCTTGGATGGGCAGGGGTGATGAGCAAAAATAAGATGTACGGTCTTCTGGTGTATATTCGCTACATATGTAGTAGTCGAAGGATCTCATTTTATTTCAACCTCCGGTCGAACCTCATCTATGATCATAGGCGTGCGCAGGATATTTTTACCCGGGGGGCTTACATATTTTTTCATTGAGTAATGCATGATTGACTAATCAAAGCGGTGCCAAGGACCGCTATCCGTGGTAACGCGGACAGGGGGAGTGTGAGGGTGGATGTGCCCCCCCCCCCCTCGGGAATTCGACCTTTTTTTCTTTCTTCAATTTTCGAACCCATTTGGTGCGATTTGGTGTGTACTTTAATCCTCATTGTGTGTGTAAGTGTATGGGTCGTTCTTTAAAAGCCCCCATTGAAGACATGCAGTGGTAGGGTATATCTAAAGGAACTCCCTTTTGACCAATATTTTATTGAAAACCCGTCGCTTCATTTCCCGGGGTGCTCAGTGGTAATTACAAGAGGGGTATCAGGCGTGTCCAAAAATCACATAATTATAGACTGAGGGGAGAGGTTCCAGAACGCCACCCTGCAGTCAGTGTATTTTTCACAGCATTAAAACATGATAATTAAAAAGAAGAAATATTGTATTGCGCCGCGGAGTTTGATCAGGACCTGATTGGGCTGAAGTGCTTGATAAAAAGGTGCGCTTTCAGTTGCGATTTGAAAATATTAAGAGAAGAAGATCGTCGAATGCGAACTGGGAGATTGTTCCATAAGGTAGCAGCTGCAAAGGCAAATGATCTATCACCATTTAGTTGCAGAAGACGGTACAATCAAGCGAGACTCTGATGAGGATCTCAGATTTATGGTACATGTAGGTGCATACAACTGAACAAGATTTGAAATAAACTCAGGTGCCATACCATTCAGGGCTTAATGTACAAAGCCTTTGTACGTTAGGAGTAGGATCGTGTATAAGCTCTCTGTTTAATTGGAAGCCAATGGAGCTTTTCGAGCGATGGTGTAATATATGCTTACGTCGCGAAACGCGTATAACTAGACGAGCTGCTGTGTTCTGTACCATCTGCACTGGCAATCCGAACAATAGGGAATTAATTACAGGAGTCTAGCCTTGATGTCACCAGAGCGTGCACTAACTTCACCGTGGCATGCTCTGTGAGATAGTTACGAATATGTCTGATCTTTCGTATACCAGCGCAGCGCTCCTCTGCACACGTTGTTTACATGATCTTTCATACAGAGAGTAGAATCCATGATATAAACGCCGAGATTCCTGGCACTGGGCGAAGGAAGAATCGTAGCACCACCGATCTTTATTGACGGTTCCCAAGATGATTTGCTGAACTTAGATGAACAATACAATAAATGAGCTCAGTTTTGCTATCATTCAAGACCAACTTAGTCAATTGGCACCAGGATCGTATATTGGCGATACAAGACTCATTTTTCTTGATGCCTTGAAGGCGGTCTTTTGGGCGAGAACGTCACGAACTGTGCGTCATCGGCATATATAACAGAATGGATGCCATGAGAATCGATGATATACTATTGCGGAGAACTAAAAAGAGTGAAAGCTAATGGCCCGCCACTTATCCCTGTGGAAAACCACAATTCAAGAAATTTGGGTCAGATGATACATATCCTTTACGATGATGGATTGCGTTCTGCCGCTAATATAGGAAGCAAACCATTGCAGTGCTGTCCCGTTGACACCGAAACGAGTAGCAGGCCGATCAAGCTGTTTGTGGTTGATAAGATCGAAAGCCGCGGTAAAGTCAAGTAGAACCAAGAGAGCTTCTTTTCGTTTGTCTAATGCGGCCAAGATGTCATTCTGCACTTTGACAATGGCTGTCTCCACACTATGAAATGGCCTGTATGCAGACTGCGTCGAAGCATACAGTTGGTTGTCGCTAAGATACGTCTGTAGACTAAAATATTGAACGTATGTTTGGCTTTGCCCAATTATAGACATTTTTTGGCAAAATGTGGAAATTATGGATAAATGATAGGCCTACACTAAAAACTATAGCATAACATTTGACTGTATGGATATTACTATAAAGTATTAAAAAAAATATTTGTTTATAAAAAGTATATTAGCCTAAGTGTCACTAGGTTTGCCTTAAAGGGGCACTAAGAGATCCTTCATGGAGGGAGCCCTCAATTTTTTCAGAAGTTGGTTTTTTTACATTATACGTAGCCTACATGTACGTAGGCCTAATGCTTATATACGTACTAACTACCACCCAAAATTACAGAGCTTAATTTGCAGTATTTCATGTGAAATTTATGGATTTGCTAGCATATATTCATCTAAAAGGCCACAGATGGCTTCTCACTTATTTTGTTCATGTTTATTCAAAATAACCTTGAAGACCACCCATGGCTTGTTACGTGATGTTTAGTCATGACCTCCTTGATTCAATTGGTGGTGATTTTTAACCAAAATACCAAAAAAGTGAAAAGCACTAATATACCTTCGGAAATGCTGAGAAAATGTCTTTAGTTTTCATTTTTACTGATTTGTTTTGAAGAAATCTTACATGAGAGGGTTTCTATCCTATATCATCTATCTAACCAATGTGAAAATTATTGAATTTCATTTTTTTGTGAAATCTCTTAGTGCCCCTTTAAAAGTGTTTATGAAATGGCCAATATTTCTATAAGGAAGTGGTTGAAATTGTCAGCTTTATCGCAACTTTGGGGAAATGTGTCGATTTTGCACAACTTGCGCGACCTACTTTTAATTACGACCAACGGATTGAATCCGTACATCAAGAACTGCCCTTGAATCAAGTATTATCAAGACATTTTGTGACGTAGAACATTCTTCGAGAATCCATCCATAGGGACGAAGTTATAGACAAATTTAATATTGATGCACCGGTAACCGTTTTAATAGTCGATATATTGGCATTTTATTATGATAAACAAAAGACTAACCCACTATAACATAAACTAATAAGTTGTATACTATTTTGATATCGTTGACTCTTCAATAAATCTTGGATAATTATTTGATAATTCAGTGTTACCATGGTAACCAGATACATCGTAGTTTTCACAATTATTTGCCCATCTCAAAGTTCATTAAATTAAGTGATTGTTGTTTATACAAAGAATATTATATTATTGAAAGATTCTATTAGTATCTCTTTATTGTTATCATAATACGTATGTATGCTTCGTTCTCCGATAATACGAAACTATTCATAAATAGCTATTCAAAGCTATTTACAAGATCCTATATACTTCGAAATAATTTATATATCTCCTAGCTCCAATAAATCAACGTTTACAAGAATGTTTTGTTTTGGTCTGCTTGTATATAACTATACGGTTTCTTTATTTTCCAATCTCTATCATTACTATCATTATTAGACAATCTTTAAATTAGCCTACGCTAATATCGGTTAAGTTGATCATCCTGTACATGTATATCATGTATTATAGTAAAATCACAATTGATATTTTTAATGTAAAGAGAAAGAATAACAAATGAGTCAGATATTATAGAAAATCAAATTCTATTCAAAAGGATTTCATCATAAATGCGGGAAAATAGTCAACTAAGTCAGACAATTATATAAACAATGATTTTTGTTCAAATAAAAACCATTATTGCGACAAATCTACAGAATGTGTACATTGTTTAAAAGTATTGTTGAGTTCAACAATTTGTGTAGCCTAAGTTTGACTAAATTAACATTGAACCTTTTTGATACAAAATCTGATCGAACCATTAAATGACGATTGCAAAAAGTGAATAGATTTCACCATCTAGAAAGTGCAACATCCAGCAATGCTGGACTAGGCTAAAGCTAGTCAAGCTGGGCACCATCTGGACTAAATTAAATCGAGCGACTAGCCTAAACTAGTCCAGCTTAGGACGGACTAACAGCTTAACATGCTTGAATACTTATTACGCATGAATGCTTATATACAAACTATGTCTATTTTAACATTAAAAAGGTCAAGAAAACGTTTCTGAAGCCATCTTGTTCAACTTTACTAACAAAATATTTAAAATAATTTGCGCGGAGCGCTAAAAGATTGGCTATATATTGTATATAAAAAAAGGTTTAGAAAAATGATCCTGAAGCCATCTTGTTAAGCTTGAATAATAAAACATTGGAATTAATTTGCGCGTAGCGCGCAAAATTGGTTATTTTAACACTAGAATGGTTCTGAAAAACGTTCCTGAAGCCACCTTGTTAAGCTTGAACAATAAAACATTGGAAATAATTCGCGCGTAGCGTTAAAAAATTGCCTTTTGTCACACTAAAAAAGTCCAGAAAAACGTTCCTGAAGCCATCTTGTTAAGCTTGAATAATAAAACATTCAAACTAGTTCGGGCATAGCGCGCAAAAATTGATTATTTTAAATTAAAATAACAAATTTTTGCTAAAATGGTCCTGAAAATGTTCCTGAAGCCACCTTGTTAAGCTTGAATAATAAAACATTGAAATTAATTTGCGCGTATAGCGCGCCAAAATTGGTTATTTTAACACTAAAATGGTCCATGAAGCCATCTTGTTCCAAACGCGCAAAAAATATTTAGTTTTCTAACTGTAATGGTCCAGATAACGTTCCTGAAATATGTTGTTATAAAGTTGAATAATAAACATTGAAACCAATTCGCGCGAAGCGCGCCAAAATGGCTATTTAACACTAAAAAGCTCCAGAAAAACGTCCCTGAGCCATCAAGGTTTAAGTTTGAATAATTTACGCGTACAAACTGTCATTTTTTTATACTAAAATGGTCCAGACTTTTCTGTTCTTTAAGCCATGTTTTTATAACTTGTATAATGAAAATTGAAACTATTTCCTGCGAAGCGCGCAAAAATGTCTATTTTTTTCACTAAAATGGTCTAGAAAACGTTCCTGAAACCAGGAAACATTGAAATTAATTTCCCGCAAAAAATGGCTTCTTTTGAGGGGTTCAAAAGTTTGCGAGCTTATAACTAAAAAAGTAGAAAACATGGATAGTTCATATTTAGGGATATACCTGATCTTAAACTCTGTGATCAATCCAATATAAACTTTTTGAAATACAAAGATTTTAATAGAGCGTGGTCAAAACCCATTTGTTCCACTTTTCAAGGAACACCCGATGTGCTGCAATTGCGCATTGTTGTGACTTTATCAAAGTTTTGCCTTTGCATTCATTCTTTACAAAGACTTGGGCAGTAAACAAACTTATCTTGGTCATATTGCAATAATACAAGTTCATTATTTACATAAACATTAAAACAAATGTTCTTTGTTATAGTCCGAGTTATTTTTAAGTTCTTTCGGAGAATAAACCCCATGCCGGGAATACATTAAGCGCACAGTTTAATGCAACGCACGGATGGTTTATTCGGAACCTTAAATCGGGACAAATGGGTTCTGACCACGCTCTATTCAAATCTTTGTATTTCAAAAAGTTTACATTGGATTGGTCTCCAAATTATCCCAATTAAGGTCAGGTATATTTTGTTTGATATCCTTAAATATAAACTATCCATAATTCCTACTAATTTCGTTATAAGCTCGCAAACTTTTGAACCCCAGTTTTTTGGACACGCTGTATGCCGTGTACCTCTTTTTCCAATGGGGGGGGGGGGGGGGGGGGGGGGGGGGGGGGGTGCTGGGGCCCCCTGGTTACGCCACTGGTGGTGAGGGAATGCGGTTGGCGGGGATTCAGAGGGCCGAGCTGTTGGGTTTTTAACTTGCTGGGTGACTTGAAACTGCCCTTGCTATCAATATTTACATTTGTTATAAACACTGACATGGTTCAGAGACATGGTTCAGAGACGTAGAGATAAAAGTGAGAGACACTAATAAAAGCTCCCTCTCCCTTTCCCTCTCCTCCCCTCCTTTCCTCCGCTCTCCTCCTCTCCTCCCCTCCCCTTTCTCCTTCTCCCCTCTCTTTTATTTTTCCCCTCTGGGGACCGGGGGCTTGAACCCCCAAAGCCCTCCCCCTGGGCACGCGCCTGATGATGTGAATTGAAACAATTAAGTTGCCTTATGCAACTAATACACAATACTGCTCCGATGCATATATTCTCATCACACGCATGCACGTAGCAGCTATGTTTAGTGTACTATTCAAAGAGAACCAAATATCGAACCATTTGCGCATTATTTGAAATCAAAAGGCTTTGAAATCGTCACCTGTGATTTCGGCATATGAATAACAACACAAAGCTGAAAAACGATCGAAAACTGGTGAACTTAGAAGATTTATCACAACGCAGAAGGCCACAATAATTTTTTATTTGCCATCTTGTAATTTTAGTAAAAGTAACAAGTAAAAAACCTTTCCAAACATTCCTGAAACTCATCATGGATATATTATACTATGTAGAGTTGAGAGCGAAATACCAACATCAAGTAGTTTAATTAAAGGCTGAAAGGCAGGAATGACCTAACTAAACATTACCATCCATTGAAGATTCCTCAACTTTATGATGTCTTAAGAAGTACTGACACAATCACGGAATTTCAAAACTGACGACTTTCAAAAGATAATGGACATGAAATAATCAAACTACCACAATATCACTGCGATTTAAATCCGGATGAAATTATTTGTGCTAACATCAAGGGATACGCAGCCAGAAATTACAAACATATTTCACAAACAGACTGGCAAAATGGTATAAGCATCGGCCAATATATTAGAAATTGAGATAGGTATCTCATCCGCAGTTAGGTATGTATAAATTAAACATAATATCATGGTACAACCTGGATTTTAATGATAAGTGTATGATTGTGTTAAACATAATTATTTTTTATTATGGCTATTTTCATTCAAACTGATTCCATAGATTCCATCAATATTTTCGTCAAAAATAGCCTCCTCACCCAGTTAATGGAACGACTGGGTCACGTGATTGGAAGATCGGTCTCAGATGGATCGACTATAGATCTGAATATTTGTTTTCAATTCATATTAAATCTAAACGCAAACCACGAACTTTGAAATATCATAATACATTGTTTATGTGTTGAAGTACACTGCAAAAAGGTTGCTTAAAATACGTTGCTAAAAGTACGTTTTATCATCCGTTGGTTGACGTGTTGATATAAAAATTCATTCAATATAATGTAGAAAGTTAGGCGTTTGTATAAAAGTAAAAAATCCCCAGCGTTGAGCAATTCGTCGAAAACAATGTCCTTAAAATGTTGGTGGAAACTGTTTCTGTTGATAAAATGTGTTGCGTACAAATATTCCTCTTTGGCAACTGCTGCATGAGCATTGAGGACAATCACGCAACAGTTGATGCAAGTTACGGCAGTCAGCACGCAGGTATCGCTTTCAATGATGGTACAGTGTAAAACCCGAGAAAAGTGCTTCCCGTAAGACATTCCGTTACCCCTATCGTGTTGGAGCATGCGATTGGTTATAGACATGTGGGGTATTGTCTCCTCGATAAGAATATCGCTGTTGGTAAATTAAAATCGTGTGCTAATTAGCTTTAATTAGCCAAAATAAAGAACCAATACCTAAATTTAATGCAGTATATATACTATTTTAGCAACACTACTCTATTGAATTTACGGCGAACTCACTAATGTGTCTCTTTGTGCTGCTATTGAATGGAGTTGCCACCTCCAGTTCGAATCCCATTGATCATGAATATTTTAAAGGAAACAACCGCGAGTTCCTTTTAGGAATATTTACTGGTATTGTTCTCAGGTATGCAGCTATCGCTCTGAGTGTCCTTTATATTGAAACAAGTGATCGCAACCAATATCGAGGTCCGTATTTTATTATGTTACTAGCGGGCATCCGCGCTTCGCGCGGACGCCCTAGAAGATTTCACGGGGAGGTAGGTAAGTAAACAAAGCGTAAGAAAATTTAATACAATACCAAGAACATGTCCTACATGTATACATAATCCAGATGGGGCCCCTAAATAATCCGAATATCGCAGGTGCTTTTGATAATCCAGGTATACATATGCCTTAAAGTAGGTAGGCCTACCTTTGTCTTTTCAGATACCTATGTAGGCCTCCCATGTGACCTGAAATACAGGTACCCGTTGTCCCATTATATCCCAGGGACCCCATAGGCCTTACATGTAAGCCCTACCCCTAATCCAGTTACCACAGGTGCCCTTAACCCTAACAGACCCGTACCCCATGAAATCCCATTTCCCAGCCTGTCGGTTCCACCTGGCGCTGAGGTTTTTGGGTGAAATAATGGCCCCGGCTACATAGCTCGGCGAGTACACTCGTCCCCCGTGGCTCAATTGGTAGAGCGTTCGCCTGTCAACCGAGAGGTCGTGGGTTCAAACCCCGGGGCGTGGCACCTCTTGTTGAAGTGTGCTTTTTTTTGCTTGAAAAAAAATTCGTTGGAAAATCCACCGGGAGTGTTAGGGTTAATGGCACCGGATGCCACATAATCCAGGTACTGCAGTGGTGTCATATAGAGATACCCAGGTGCCCGTACTTTTATCATTCAAGTAACTTGAATTAATCGCGGGTGCCGAAGATAGCGGGCAGTAATAGTCATATCACAATATGTAGAGGTGAGTAATATCAAAGCGTTATAAATGTTTATATAAATATCAAGAGTATGTCCTTATTCTACCTAAAGTGCCCTTGATATAATGTAAGTGACATGGTACCCTTAATACACCATGCGCCTAGACCCAATGTGCTCTTAAATATACAGATACCCATGTTCCTAATCCAAGTACTCCACGTGTTCTTAATACACCGGTTGCCCATAATAGGCCTAAGCCCTACCTCTCACAGATGGCCTTAATAACCCAGGTATACCGCATTTGCCGGCATTATATCCATATGTGCCCGTATTATCATGATTATATCCAGTTTATAATGGAAAGCGCAGGTAGGCTATAGGTGCCGAAGCCATAATAGCGGGTGGTTAGTCACATCAAAACGTATAAAGATGAGGGTATTGTAAAACATCAAGAGTATGTCGTTGATACTCCATGTATTCTAGGTGCCCTTAATACTGACATTGGTACCACAGTGCCCTTAATAATCCATATATACCATGTGCCCTTAATAAATCCATGTATGCCATGCATGTATAACACATGGTGCCCTTGATTATTCAGGTACCACCCCATGTACTTTAATAAATCAAGATTGTGTATTAGTGATCCAATATAATAGGACCTCCCTGGAGTGCGGCCTGGACTATTTTGTTTATCTTGAATCGAATATTAAGGGCACCCGTGATAATTGTGTGTGCGGCTACTAAATGTCAGGTAGTAGTAGTAGTTAGGACATACGTGGATTAATAAGGACACCTGAATGGTTATTCAGATGTAGGAATACTTAAAATATTCAGAGTATCTGGATTGCCTTAATATCCCCTCCCCCAGTTACCCCCTGTCAGCTCATGTCCCTACCCATTTTGTACCCCAAATAATACAAAAGTTGTATTGTCAAAACTGAAAGTAACTTAAAATTAGCTTTAAAATGTCTCCCCCGATTCTTTTATTGCCCCGCCACCCCGTTTTCCTCCTTTAAATTGTTGATACTGGTGCCGCCACTGCCTATGCACATACTGTATCCAGGTAATAGGCTGCCCATGCACATACTGTATCCAGGTAATAGGCCTACGTTCTGAACGTTATATATGGGTTCTATATAATAGTTTTATGGTCGGCGGAGTCTATCATCAAGATCACTTGTACCATTCCATGCTTGTACTTAACACTATGTGTGCCATCCGGGTTTTGTTTGGCCTATTTACTTAAATACATTATTCCTTCAATAGGCATGTAGTCCCTTTGTCATGTTTGTTGTGTTCTAAATAAGGCCTCCCGAGATACTACCTAATACACCCTTAAAATCCAGTTATCAGGTGGCACACATGCGCATAGTCCAGGTAATTTGAGACTCTCTGCGTTTTATAGTGAACCCCGTAATCCATACCACTGGTGCCCTTACTAATCCAGACACTCTATAATAATCATGATAATATACTACACGTTCCGTTTATCCAGATGCCCATGTGCCCTTATATCCAGATTATCAAGTAAGGGAAGTGCGGGGAGGAGGAGGTGGCTTTAGGGTATGATGGGGCAATACGTACCGCACGTTCCGTTTATCCAGATACCCATGTGGCCATTAGTAAGGCCGCCTTACTATATCCAAATTATCAAGTAAGGGAAGTGCGGGGGAAGGGGGCTTAGACCTACCTCAGGGTATGATGTGACAATCCCCTAATTTACATGCTATAAGCCGCACGGCGAATAAGCCGCAGCACCTCAAACTAAGATTCAGACCTTATCGTATACAGTAAGCCGCACCGCTGTATAATAAGTCGCACAAAGAAAATGAAAGGGGTGTGTGTGGGGGAGGGGTGTGTGTGTGGGGTGGGGGTCGACCCTGATCCACCAGCTCATAGCTTCATGACCAGCCATGGGGTTACAACTGCTCGAGTGACCCCATCAAATGTATTTTCCTTCAGCCACTTCAGTCACTTTAATACATGTTATCCTGGATACGGTTTGCGTTTTGCTCCCAGTTTCTTTATTAGAATAAAGGTCTTGGCTTTATGATTAATGCTTTGCTTGTGTCTTGCTCTCGTTACATTTTATTGTACTGTACGGTGTATGCACCGCGGAGCAACCGTACGGACTGCCTGCTTTCACTGCATGCCACGTTTACAATGTACAGTTTGCGCCGCAAACGCGTACACACTTTGTCTGCGTCATTACGTGTGCGCCGAATCGCGTGCGCCATGTTAAACGCGGTCGCAGAGCAACAACATAGGAGGTTGTTATGGTACCGCCAGTTTCTTTATCGTTAGCAAACTCCGCGTATATCTATGTTATTAATGTGAAAGTGTCACTTTAAGATCTGCGTAAGAGTTTTTGTTTACATTTAGAAAATTTCGTAAAATATTTTTATTTGTTGGACGTATAGTTCCGTATAAATGCTTGTTACTATGCGTTCTTTAAGAATAACAAACAGCCGCATATACAAAAATGTAGCTATATCCCTGAAGAAAATATTTTGGGTGAAGACCATGTGTCATCACTCATTCCGAAAACCACAATTTGTGTCCGAACAGTAGCTACCCGAGTAAAAGAAATTCAACATTTCGGATTTTCACATGCGATCATTTCTGCGCATGTCTGAAAACGGGAAAAAACGGGCATTGAACTATCTAATTAGCTCGTGGGAAAAAGTGTACTTTAGGTCCCAGATACTGGTATACCAGTATCGGTCGATACTGGTACATGAATTTTGCCAGTATCGCTCGATACTGGAACAATTAACATGTTCCAGTATCGGTCGATACTGGAACATCAAATTGTGTTCCAGTATCGACCGATACTGGAACACTTCATGTGTTCCAGTATCGCCCGATACTGGAACGGTTTCATTCCAGTATCGATCGATACTGGAACAAATTAAATGTTCCAGTATCGCCCAATACTGGAACATTTTGTTCCAGTATCGCTCGATACTGGAACGATTTACATGTTTCAGTATCGAGCGATAATGGAACGATTTAATTTGTTCCAGAACTCGTGTATTGTCATATTTGTACGACGTCAGCTTTGAGTGCATTATAGTTATTTTTTCCTTTTTCGAATACGTGTTCAGTTGTTATATATGAATTGCGAGATTTTTTTCTATTATTTGTTTGGAAAAAAAATGTCGTAGTGTTTTAAAATATTGCGAGGGAAAACCATCTCATTCATTATGGTTTGGGAAGTACTACACACTACATGGGGTCGTTCAATATATTTCTCTTGAAGTTGTTGTGGCTCTGAAGAGAGCTTTTATTGATACTAGTAGGATGACTTGACTTGAAGAACGTAGTGTCCTGGTTGGAACATATGGATGGAGAAGTAATCAGAGCCACCCTATTTTACAGAAAGAGAAAATAACCATACAAGCCAACTTCACCGATATTGTATTGGGTGATACTGGCGCATTTTTCATGTTCCAGTATAGGGCGATACTGGCACATTTTTAATGTTCTAGTATTGGGCGATACTGGTACATTTGTCATGTTCCAGTATTGGGCGATACTGGAACATTTTTCGTGTACCAGTATCGGGCGGTACTGGTACACATTTTACCAGTATCGACCGATACTGGAACAAAATAATGTACCAGTAACGATCGATACTGGTACATTATTCTGTTCCAGTATCGGGCAATACTGGAACATTTTAAACGTGCCAGTATCGAGCGATACTGGAACAAAATAATGTACCAGTATCGAGCGATACTGGGTGTTCTAGTATTGGTCGATACTAGTACAGTCTAGTATCTGGGAGCTAAAGTACACTTTTTCCTAAAATTATATTGAACTATCTAATAAAGCCATGTTCCGAAAATTAGTATATAGATAACTACATGATTAATTTCATAAAATCCTAAATAAAAATCAAATAATTAAATATTTGGCATTCTCATTTTTGGTCGCGGGCGGGAAACAATACGCCTAAACACAGAAGAGTCCATTTTAATTGGCCTAGAACACCTCGAGTCATTATATTGATGTTAACTTCGGGATTATTTAATTTAAATATGCTAATTTATGCTTTTATAAGAGATACGACATCGTGTTGGTATATAATTTGTTTCCAGTAAGCCACCCACAGTTTCAGCAATCTCTTTAGCGGTATTTAATTTGTTTGTGGTTTCAGCAGATGAGGATCCTGAGGAAAACCCACGTTAAATGCTGTGAATCTAAGCCAAGATCTATATGGCCTTTTTTAAATGAGTTTAATTTGTCTTTAAGATACTTTAAAAAAATGTGTTGTAATTGATCCACCGTCAATACAAATGACTCGTGGGGGCAGATCCCTAGTGCTAGACTCATTGAACTGCATATAAATCTCATATGGTAGTATTCAGGTCACTTATACCAGGAAAGGTGCTTATACTTAACAACCAATGATCCCCCTACAACAAGCCATAATAGGCCTATGCCTTAAATTTCCATTTCAATTGCCACTGAACCATGCACTTAAAACAATATTGGTCTAGGATCGATAAACTTTGTGTGTACAGTTATCAATCGATCACTCTTCATTTGAATAAAATAAACAAATAAAAACGTAAGATTGAAAATAAAGCCCCCTTTCAGGGTCAATTACACCAAGTCATTTGTTTACGTGTTTTGTGTCGCTTTCGTGGTCATTTGATACCAAAAATGGGTGACTAAAAACAAGAAATGCAACTTTATTTAAATTGTAGTTGGTGTATAGTTGGCTATCATGGAAAGGGGTTATTTTTCAAGAGTGCATAAAAGGCAGTCTTCCTACATATGGTGCACATGATAGACGAATTACTCTAGCTCCAGTTCGAGGCCCGCCCATGCAAGGACGATCACGAGGGGTCGAACGGGTTGGTCCATATCTTTGAAAAGGCATACATTAGGAATGTTTGTAAATAACCATTATTTATTTTTATATTTTTGTAAATATGTCGTTTACTCTCCTATCCTGACTGGTCCTAATTAAGTTTAGAAACTGTTGCACACCAATAACACTAAAAATAGGTGTAAATTCACGCACGGTGCTGTTTATATGGATATTATGCTCAGGTGAAGATATCAATGTAACTAGAGCGGTTCTCGGGTGTAGCGGTTTTCGTATGTGGAGGTTTTCGTATGTGGCGGTTCTCCTATGGGGCGGTTTTCCTATTTGGTGATTATGGTGGTTGGCATTGATTATAGTTTGGATATGTGTAGGCATGTTTTGGATCCAACCGGAACCATGAGTCGCCGATATAGTTGCTGTTAGTGGTTGTTGAAGTTCAGAGAGATAAGTAAGGTGAATAGGTTGTAGAGGTTTGTTAAAGTAGCCATTTGTAAATGAAGGGATGTCTAGGTCTAGACGACATTGTCTGTAGGAGGTACGTGTGACTGATCTATTACCACTGTCCTAAGAAACCATTATTGATGTGAATAATTACATTCATTTGCTGAGTATTGTGATTATGTTGAGTGAAACATGGTGGGAAACAGTTGCCTAATATAATCTTGCATATTGTTATGTAACCCGCATCGGCAAAGTCATTTAATAATTTAGTAGTAAAAATAGGTTAGACAGATTTCAATTGCCATTGAAAGAAGTGGAGTATATGTTTGGGGTGTAGAGGTTGAATTTATTGATTCCCTTGTATTTTATCATTATACAGGGTTAGTCAAAAAGAAGCGGCGGGAATAAAGATGGGTTTATAAAGATCATGTCCTCACTATTACCATCTTTGCCTGTTTGATTGAAAGACCCCTGTTGGCAGATGTCCAAGATATTCTATATCTTCGAAATTAGTCTGACTAAAAGTGAAATCTATCAGATCTGCTAGCTATTCCACTCTATTCAAAGTTGCATATGTTGTCTTTTATTGGAATAGCTTTTTAGTGTAGTTGTTTGTTGTCTGTGGTGCTATTAGCATATGGGGGAAATTATGTTGTAAGAGTGCAATTTACACAAGCAAAGAATGAAAAGGACTATGCAATAAGTTTTTATATAAAAAGTTTATTAAGGCATTCCAAGTGGTATTGACGAAGAAGTAGCTCAAGGTTAGCATTACGTATATGGATACACAATTGCTAATAATACCCTAACATTCCTGGAATATGTGATGGTGTTTAAAATTGCGTTGGCAAGTTAGTTGTGAGGTTAGGGAAGTGGGGGGGGGGGGGGGGGGGGGTGAACATAGGGTCAGTTGGGAGAATTGGGACGCTCTGATTTCTATAAAAAAAACCTGTAGGTGGTTGGTTATGGTTAAAATACCCTGACGTTCCTGGAATGTTTGATTCACTATGGCAGGAAATATTGTTTACGCGCGAGGTACAATATTGGATTCAATTTGACGTTATCTACAAAACTGAAAATCGTGCTCAGGAGAGCGTAGGTAGGTTAATTGAGTGGTTAACTGTGGATTTGCGTAGATGATTGGGGGTAATTTTATGTCCCCCTCTCTTGATTTCCACACAATAACATAGCTTGTTTGGTTTGGGTTAATTATAAATTGAAATTAATATTAACATCACTAAAAATTAGCGTGAAAGTTCATCTGTGTTGGTATTGATTTTATTTTATTTTATTTTTATTTTTTATTTTTTTTAAAGGTCTAAATTTTATTGTCATCGCAGCCAACTGGCTGAATTGTAACAACATTACAAATCAAATACATATTAATAAACAATGCAACGTCCAGGCAGCAGCTAAACCAGCGCCAAGTTGCGACATAAACCAACATGAACAAAAATAAAAATATCATCATTCTTGGTGTTGATAAAAATATCATCATTCTTGGCCTATAAAGGTATCAAATTGGAAATAAGTTATCATTTATAATGGAAGAGTCGTAAGGAGCATAATATTTTTTTCTCGCTAAGGGTACATTTATAATCCCATGTATGTGTGGTTCAGTATGCTTGTCGTGAAAATATGGATTATTGCAGCAACATTTTGTGTCATGTGTTTGATACAACAAAAGTGCTCACAGTATAAAGTGATCAATGGAGGAGACTATGTGCATTCATCAATGTTTTATTTGATCTAGTGTGTCATGTTAATCATATTACAATGTTTGTTTCAGACCCAAACGTATCAAATATTTTATTACTTTTAATAATAGTATTGTGACAATCTGAATCCCTTCCGTATTTATTAATTATTACTTTCATAGCCGTTAGTGAAGTTCAAGACCCCAGATAGGTCAAGATGTGGACCCCATTCTCCTAGTACAATGCATGCACAGTTAGGACCCGGGACTTGTTAATTGCATCAAAAATTGACGAACTTTTCAGCTACCATGGTTCAAGATTATAATCAATGCATGCAAGACCTCACTCAGCTCAAGAGTTTACAGAAATGTTGTAACCAAAGCAGGGAACTTAAATGTAACTCAAAGTTAATGTGGAGAAAACATTTGCAAGAAGAAATCACACAAAAACACTATTTTTTCAAAACAGTAAAACATATATTATATTATTTACATTTGTTGCTGCTGTCACACACAATATGAAGAGGTTTTTTGCAAAAGGGCCTACATCCACTTTGGCTCTTATTGAGAAAAAGTCAAAATACTGTTTCTAAATATTCAAGATGAGCCATTGAAAAACTGAATGGATTGTGAAAGAGGTACACTACATACTAATTGAAATTGAAATAAATTTCAAATGTGCTAGTTTTCAAATGTGCTAGTTTTTAATTTTTTTAAAATCATGTTTACATTTTTTGAAAATTTGGATGTAGGCCCTTTTGCAACAGAACTCCATCTGATTGTATATAAAGAATTAACACACACAAAAAATCAGTTATTTTAATCATTTAAAAAAAAAAAGTTTGATATAGAAATGTATAGGTCACAATCATATGTTTCAAGGAAATAAAGTCATTTTTTTTCTCAAAAAGACCCACATCTCATTGTAAACAGCCATTGAAGTTGTTGTTTTGTTGCAAAAGGGCCTGTATCCCGATTTAATTCTGGATACAGGCCCTTTTGCAACAAAACAACAATTTCAATGGCTGTTTTCAATGAGATGTAGGTCTTTTTGAAAAAAATGACTTTGTTTCCTTGAAACGTATGATTTTTCCCTATACATTGTTATATCAAACTCACTTTTGAAAAAAATACACCATAGCCCTTTTACAACAAAGCTCTTCATATGTAGGATGTAATAAATGATTTGAGCTGTTCAATTCTTTAGTTGCAAATGTAGGGCAAAAAATGTTTTTAGAAGTAATATTTTCGTTTTATTGCAGCTAGAATTGGAATTGTTTCCCTTTCAAATTGCCTTAAATTGCCTGCCCTTTTCATTTCTTATTTCAAGGCCTGACTAGATGCCAAGGCCATGTAAATTAATGACGTCTTGTAACGGTGCTGTGTACATGGTTAATTAAATGGTCCAATAACTTATCCTTGTGGGACTCCTTCCAGATGAGTATGAGGCTTATAAATGTTGTCATTTACAGAGATAAATCGTTACCTATGAGTGACAAATGACAACATTTAAAAAACAAATTAAGCCTAATATTCTTCTGGAAGGCGTCCCACAAGTATCAGTAAACATAATATACTCATGAGACCATTTTCTGCACCATAATGTTTTAATTCAAGAACTTTTTGATATGTTAAAGGTATAATTTATGTGATCTTTTCAGGGAACGCCCTCAACATTGACAACAAATTGAAAGCAGATTTACATTTCTGATCATAAATCGTACATTCTTCCAAGTTACATGAATCAATACGATTCTTATTACTTCAAAATCATGGTTTAGAGTGAAAATAAACTGATTTGACTCTAGTCTAAATTCACTCTAAAACCATGATTTTGAGGTAATTAGATTAGATGTTCACAACTACCCAACAAGACATGGCAATGATTTTAACAGTCTCTGCCTCTAAGGGCGTACCATGTGGTGATTCATGGGTCCTCAGATCAACTTTTTAAAAAAACTAGTGATACATTACCATAACATTATACTACTGCCAAATTTTAAAATTCCTAAAAGTTTTGGTTCGGTCGTAAAAAATCACCGAAATGTCAGGAACAAATCCCAGTAAAATGATTACTACGTTGCCTATAAGTATAACTATGCGCACCATGCACATCCCAACGAAAGGAAAACATATTTTGAAACCTCCAGTTGGGTACACAACAAAAGTGAAACAAAATCATTGGGATCTCGTTGGCGCGTCACATTACCCTGACCTTGAAACCGTGACGAACAGCGTCGTTAGCAGTTTTCAAGCCCTTATAGTTTGGCGCGCCAATGAGATCCCATTACATAAACAAGTTCATATGGAAGAACTCAGAGCCTTTAACAAATTCAAAAGTAAAAATTGTTGGGATCTCGTTGGCGCATGGAGATAATCCAGGTCAAAGGTCAAGTTTTACCATTTTGAGCCATTTTCACACCTCCGTAAATCCGTGCGCCATCTTTAAAACACCTTGGAAATGACATCTACTTGCAAAGATGGTTTACCTTGAATAAAAAATGAAGAAACTGGTTTGGGATCTCAGAGATTTTTTTTTTAATGATTTTTTACAAATTTGCTTAAGAGCAACTTGCACTGCATGCGAGTCAGTAATAGCAATTTGTGCATTGTCCAAGTTCTTATAAATCAGTGCGCCAACAAGATCCCATCAACTTTTTGATTTATTTGCTTAGTTTGGCCACCATTCAATAGATACCACTGGAAAAAACTTTGGGATTTTGATGGCGGTTAATTCTACATGATCGCAAAGTTGAGGTGTCATCAGCTTTATTCTCGAGCCTTTTTGGGCCATTTATCAGATTATCAGAATATCAGATTCCTTTGGTGAATTTTGACATGTCATATAGGACATTGTTTTTCATGCATTTTAAACCATTCTCAACCCATCAACATTAATCTGTTGCATGATGTTTCATAAATTGCATATTATGTCTTCAGAATTCAACAACCCTGTCGAATTCGGAAGACATGACTTACATATTTTGAAATCGACATTACAGACTAACATAGATGTGTTCAGAATAGTCTAAAATGCATAGAAATCAATGTCCTATATGACATGTCAAAATTCACCAAAGTAATCTGATATCCTGGGACTTGGTCTGAAATGGCTCAAAAAGGCTTGAGAATAAAGCTGATGACACCTCAATTTTGCGCTCATTTAGAATTCACCGCCATCAAAATCCCAAAGTTTTTTCTAGTGGTATCTATTGAATAGTGGCCAAACTAAGCATATAAATCAAAAAGTTAATGGGATCTTGTTGGCGCACTGATTTATAAGAGCTTGAACAATGTATGTGGGGCTATTACTGACTCGCTTGCACTGTAAGTTGACCTTAAGCAAATTTTTAAAAATCGTTTTAAAAAAAAATCTTAAAGATCCCAAGCTGGAATCTTCATTTTTGATTTAAGGTAAACCATCTTTGCAACTGGAGATCATTTCCAAGGTGTTTTAAAGATGGCGCACAGATGTACGGAGGTGCAAAAATGGCTCAAAATAGTAACATTTGACCTTTGACCTTGATTATCTCCATGCGCCAACGAGATCCCAACAATGTTTCCTTTTGAATTTGTTAAAGACTCCGAGTTCTTTCATATGCACTTGTTTATTGAATGGGATCTTGTTGGCGCATCGAATTATAAGGTCTTGAAACTGCATAAGAGCGCTGTTCGTCAAGGGTTCAAGGTCAGCGTAATATGACACGCCAACGAGATCCCAACGATTTTGTTTCACTTTTGTTATGTACCTAACTGGAGGTTTCAAAATATGTTTTCCATTCGTTGGGATGTACTTAGCGCGCATAGATATACTTATGGGGAACGTAGTAATCGTTTTACTGGGTTTTTTTCCTGAAATTTCAGTGATTTTTACCGACCGAACCAAAAATGTTAGGAATTTTAAAATTTGGCTATGGTATAATGGTATGGTAATGTATCACTGATTTTTTTATAAAGTTGATCTGAGGACCCATGAATCACAACACCCCCCAAAATGGTACACTCTTACAGGCACAGACTGTTAACATGACAAATAACAAAAGACTTTCCTCGACCGTGCTACTCGAACCAATGGTCCAATTCTCTGGAATTCACTTCCCAAAAACATGAAACAATCCAAATCGTTAAAGCATTTCCGAACCCAGTTAAAGCAAAACCTTATCCAAAATTACGAGTAATCTCTTGTATTTGAGCCCGTCCTTGTTCTGTCTTATATATGGTGTTGTGGGATTCTTATTGTTTATTGTAGTATAACATGTTTGTTTATTTATTGCTTGTTTTAAGGGGTAGACCATAAACGGGCCTCATTGGCTTTTCAGTCTACTCCATATTGTGTTTTTTATATATGTGATTGTGATTTGATGTATTTTTTATATGGAAATAAAGATTGATTGATTGATTGATTAGGAACCGTATTGCTCTGTAACTTGGAATGTATGTATGATTTATGATCAGAAATGTAAATCTGCAAGAAAATCTACTTTAAAAAAAAAACATGAATAGAGGGAGCTCCCTGGAAAATATCATAATATGCCTTTAATATAGGTTTTCCCGGCGAATTCAATTTGTATATGGGTATTCAATTTCGCGAGAAATCTTAGCATCTTGCTATCGACGTGTATTGGGGTATAATCTTTTTCGCAAAACAAGCAGTCAATTTCATTTAAAAGAATTCAAATTGATACATGCAAAATCAATTAAATTTATTGAGATTCAAATCTGTTTAGGGCCTATACGCTGCCATGTTAACGAATGCGCGGCCGATTTGGTTAAAGCATCAATCTATTTGGAAGTATAGTGGACTTGATATTGTGATTCGAGCTAAATCAAATTGTCTTTTACATCAATTGGCATTTAAATTCGCAAAATCAGCATTCAATTGGAATAAAGCATGTTACACGTTTGATTGTTTTACAATATAATTGCCATGAATGTAATGGTTAGATAATTTTGAACCGTTTTATGTTTTACAAGACTTCTTCAATTCAAGGCACAGGGCCCGATATCATTGGGAGTAGTTTCACAGATCACTCAATGTATCTTGTGTATGAAAAGTTCCCTACCTTCGATCCTAGATTTTGTTCCGATTTCCACTGAAGGTCAGAATATATTTTTCTATTCAGTCAAAAGGATTTTTTTTGGATGATTCCTCTCATAAAAACATATTATCGACCTGATTACAAAGAAAAACATATAAGTAGGATCAGGACTACACAAAGAAAACATATTTGCGCAATTATAGTGTGTAACGAACATTTTATACCCTTTTAATTGATTAAAATAAACATAGGTAACCAACGATAGAATAACAGACGAGAAATAACGTTGTTTATTTCAAATAATCTGAACACTTTCCACGTGGAAGTCGTCTGCAGACGACAGTTCTTAAACTTCACAAAATGTTTAAAAAATGTCAAGATTATTTAATGCCGTCACCATATTTGGAATAATTATGAGAAGTGCATTCAAATACGTACACACTTGCCTAGTAGGCCTATTGGTTCAGTAATTCTTAAGATCAACTTTAAAAGTTGGGAAAGGTTTCTCAAAAATCTGTTTAGTGTATAATATGCATGGTAAAACTAATTGCCGCGTGGTAAGCAGGTAAGTGTTATTTAAACACCTTTTTTTGCACTTCGCTGAGTGAAATCCCCATCCCGTACGCGATCACATCGGGCCGTGTATCTTCAGTAGTTGATAGTCCGATCCATGATAGTATAAATAGGCGTTAATCATTGATGCTCATGATTGAAAATATAATTTTTTTTGGCATCGATGGCCTGTATTTTTGTACGTAGTTAAACACGGTTTGAAGCTATACACCTGTCTAACTTGGACATAGTGTTTACCTAAACGCAATTGCTTTTGGTAAAATGTATGATTCACAATGGTTGAATTTTCTTTTTAAATCTTATATTTATTTGAGATCCATGTAATTCTTATACCTACCCATGACATAATGTTCTTTGCATTTTTGAATTCCTCATGAAATTACTAACAAGCACCTCTAGGATTGCCATGGGTTACTGTCTATATTGGTTAAATAACATACAGGCTAATGAAAGTGCCCCAACAAGTTTAAATATTTTTTTAGAGTTTACGTTATATTTAATTCACTATGCCCCCTACACTGATTTAAACTGCATTTTTGAATTGCCAACGTTGAGAGCTTTCCAAAAATGTATAGACCCTACTTTTGCTATCAAAGGTTAAAAAAAAATTCCGTTATTTATATAAATTGGAGTTAATATTTGCGTTTACTGTGTAGCGAATAGGGGAGAAGCCGATCATGCGACTTATCCATAATGAATAGTTGTTACATAAGGTTGACAAGTATGTTAAAACACAGACATAATAAAGACTATTAAATAACTTAAGTAGAGACCAAAATCATGTTTGTAGCTCATACAGAGGTTGATTCAAGGAAAGGCACCGCTTGGCACACACTTTTTCCCCCATAGAGTTTATGTGTACCTCCCCCCCCCCCCCCCCGGCCCCCCTCCGCCACTTCCCAACTCAATCAACCACATCTCCCCCACTTAAGAAGTTATATGCGTCATATTTACAGGTTATGTAATGCAATTATTTAGCTTTCAAATGAGACCAAAACCATGACAATATCCTTTTGCGTTAGTTATCGTGATTCGAGCAGAACACGATTCAGAAAAGCGCAACGACGCCACCTTTTTTTGGGGGGGTGGCGAGTTCAAAACGCGTGGACCTACATAAATTGATACAAAAAGTCCAGGCATCCGCCCGGCCCTGCGGGGACACATTTTGAGTCAAATCCCCAACAAACATGATGACAAAGTCCCGGCCATCCCTGAGTACCCAGGGGCCGTGGTTGCAATTGATAATTGCATAACTTGAAGAGCACGAAGCCTTTGTAAACACATTTTTGTCATGGTTCTGGGGGATTGGTTACTACCGTTGTAATACAAACTCTGCTTTAAAATGTTCATTGGATTAAAGTAAACCTATTACTAGGCTAATGAAAGTGAATTGTTAGTTTCCCGTTACCCGACCGACTCACATTTTGGTCCCCGCGTGAATATTTCATTATTTGGTAAATATTTCATTATTTGTTTGTTTAGAAAAAATAAGCCAAGTTTGACTACAATTATATCGTATTTCATCAATAAATAAGTACAAATACGATGTAATGTAAATCGAATAGGCCTACTCGACATACCAACCCGTCCATATGACAATCTTTTTTCATTTTTAGCGATTTCGAGGCACTTTTCGAAGCCAAAATCGTATCATTTAATATGATTTGAACTTCTGAGTTTGTTAAGATGGGTGGTGGTGGGTATGTGTGTGTTATGAAAAATCTTCTGAAAAGCATTAAGAGGAAGACAGTTTTAAAATAAACAAGACTTTGTATGCAAAATGGTCTGGAATTCATTTATTTATTGTAGTAAGGAAATATGTATGCCCCTATTCACAATTATACACTCTTGGTTCTATACGCTACACGTATTTGGGCACATATTATAAAAATAATGAATGTTTTAAAAATAATGAATAATGAATAATGAAATAGTCGCCTACTCACTGACCCAAAAAAAATGTAACGGGAAACTAACAATTCACTTTCATTAGCCTTAGGGACCGTTCATAAATACTTTGGTGGGTGCGGGGGGCTGGATAATTTCATTTTTGGTATATCAACACTTTTTGACCCCCCCCCCCCTCTCGCCATGCCACACACTTTTTTGACCTCCCCCCCATGTATTACAGCCTGCACCTGAAACTTTCTTGTCCCCATTGTTATCAAGTTCAGAGAACATAGGTATCATAGTTTTATGGGATTTTTTTGACCATGTATCATATTCTATTTTTGATGGACGTGTCACATCTAGGAGGGCAGGTTGTAGAATCTAGAGTGAATCAGAACTCCCACTTCAATTGCAGGTATCTTTGGTTTAGTACCATGGTCTTTAGTCCCCTGAATAACTTCACATATTTATGCACGGATCTGTTTTTGAAACCAATTAGGATGCTCCCTCCAATTATTTATCATGGCTTTATCTTTGCTTTGCTTTATCCTGGCTTTAAATATGTTTTTGCTATTGACATGAATTTGCCTTTTTTTTTAGGTGGGCTAGTACATGAACATAGGACCGTAGACATCTGGGCGCGTAGCGCGCCAAAACATAGCTATTTTTACGTTGATTTATGAACGTTCCAGAGTATTTCGAATTAGAAAACACATGTGCATATTGGTAAAGCAGGGGAGCCCCCAGAAGATTTTGGAAACTAATAAGTGTTTTAAACTTTTGTGACCCCCCCCCCCCTCTGTTGGGGTTTTCAAAAACGTTTGTGACCCCCCTTTGCAGAGTATCAACACTCCCCCCCCCACCAGAGTATTTATGAACGCTCCCTTACCATGCTTACCAAGATGTCAGCCTTTTAAATATTTTAACCAAAAAGTTATGGCAACAATTAAGGGAAAAAAAGAAAATTATAGAAGTCCTGAAAATGGTGCCCGAGGGGACCATTAAAACTGCTTTATTTACTTACTTGGACTTAATGATATTTGGATCATTCCACGTTTATTTAACTATGTCATAAACAACCTTGGGAGAAGTTGTCTTCATTTCAATAATTTAAATCTACCTTTTATTTCAACACAATCAAAATATAAAGTTATTCCAAATTCATAATAAAACATCGGTGACAGTGAGCACTGTAATCTCAAAATTGGGATCAATTTGGCTTGATAGTGTCCTAATTATTCAGGAACCAATGCACTATTAATTCAAAAGGTTAAATCAAACTTGAATACAAATACAGAAAAGAATCTGACAACAACTTGCAATTCAAAGAAAAAAAGAGAGGTTTGTTTGCCCAAACACGACCGACCCATAAAATCTCAAAACCCCATGCCTTTTTTTTTTTTTTAGATTTCATTTTTTTTTAAAATTATGTTTTATGTTGAAAAATATATGTATTAAATGATATTTTCACCTTAATTTGGCAAACTAATCAACAGATCAACTAATCTGCCCTGTAATTTACTTATCCCCACATATCCACCCTTTAAAACATTAAGGAGAAGCAAATCAAAGATCCTACCACTATCAAGTGAAACACAGAACAACCATCCAGTATGGTCTGAAGGTTTGTACTACAGGCTGCCAGCTGCATGTATTAAAACAAAATACATGTACATGTATTAGCCCTAACCGGACCAGCCAGGCTATGTTCGTACGGTGTGGAAACCGGGGGAGGGGGACAAAGTATGATTTTTTAAACCAAATAATCGCCGTGAAACCCCTTGGAATTGACCCCCGGAACCTCTGATCACCGCGCCGCGTCCCTAACCACTCAGCTAACCTGCCAACGCTCACCTGGGCAGCGATTTTGTACACACATCAGCTTGGTTGATGACGTCATTGAATCATATGCTATAAAATGCGAGTGGACATTGTTTTTTGCTTTAGTGAATCGTAGTGTAGGAAGATTAGGGTTTTAAAGAACATTCAAGTGTATTAACATCAAATTGTATAGTCTTTTTCTTCTCTAAAAGTGTCCATTGCCAAAAAAAAAAAAAAAGGTAATCGACCTACCGACCCACTTTTTTCAACTCTTGTTTGGGCAAACAAACTTTTTTAGGCCTTATCTCTAACACCAAAACTCAAACATAGTTCACTATAATAATCAATAGCAGGTTCATTGACCTATACACATACCTAGGTGGTCAAATGCCATAATGGGATTCAACAATGGATTGTCAAGCAATCTCAAGTGGCCAATTTGCACCCCATTATTTCCGGTTTCGTCATGTCACAAACATGATGAACTTAACGCAAACACACGCTGTATCGGGCCTAATACCTAACTTACTCAGCTTCGGTGTAAGAGACTAAGAGCTTTGCAGCGGACCACGCACACAGTGGGCAGCAGCGCGGACTGTTGCACTCTTTCCAATTTACCAACCGGAGCTGCCCAATACGCCATTTTATTCACAAAACACGCTAACAATCCACAATTAGAGTCCATTGAACCATCGATTACACTACTTTCCCGAATGATTTAAATTTCGTCCAAAGAACGGGATACTTATATAATCCTATTTCACCTATCATATGGCATTTTTCATTCTAACAAGTACTTAAAACTCCATATTTTGGGCCACGCATACGTTTTGGTGTGTTCAGAAATAGAAACAAAATGGTTCGTCACGCAGTTTCTCCTCAAAAACATGCTACAAATTCACAATTGAACCATCGATTACACCACTTTCATGGACGAATTGAATCTCGACCAAACCACGGTACCCTTTAGAAAACTCTATTCTATCTAAATATATCATTTTCTATTCTAACAAGCACGGCTAATTCCATATTTTGCGCCATGCCGCGACGTCGGGGTCGGGGTGGGTTGTCTATGGAAATAGAAACAAAATGGCTCGTCGCGCAATTTCCCCTAAAAAACATCGTATAAAATCACAATTGAACCATCGATTACACTACTTTCCTGGCTGATTTCAATTTCGTCCAAACTTCAGGAAACTTCGCTATCTCTATTCTACCTATCTATTGCATTCATTTTTCCAACAAGCGCTGCAAACTCCATATTTTGGGCCACGCAGACGTTTTGGTGATTTTGGAAACCGATTAGAAAGCTCTTACCGTGCAACTTCTATGTAAAATTTAGCGTTGCTGCATTGCGCGTCATTGGGCTACCAAATTTGGCTGGAGCAACTACTCTAAAAATGACAAAACAAAACTATATAGTCAGCCTTCGGCGACTCAATAATTCATGAATGCTATCTACTGAAGATAGCAATATAGCATATGTTATCTGAAGATAGCAATGTAGTATATTAGTATACTATCTACATGTACTTAAGCACAAGCCTTAGAGCAGGGACATTATCAAGAGCGCCATCGGTTGATGGCTAGTTTATCTAGTCTCAATTTATTTTTGATTGACAGGTAACATCTTTTGTTCCTCTCAAGTGATTGTCCTAGACAAAAGTCACACGAGTCGATGTACATACCCGAGTCATCAGGTACCCATCGTTTAAACCCCCATGATGCAACGATAGACTGTGGCTGTTAATCGACACATTGAAGTGTGTACGAACGAAATAGATGTCCTTAATTGTTAAGTGTCGTTTAAATCAAAATTAGATTCTTTAAGTGCAACAGCTTTTTAAATGCTTTTAGGCGAAAACTCTGTGTTAAAAACGCTTAAAATAGGAAATATAAAGCATTTTAAGCTTATGTTGAACTGTATAATGGTTTTTTCTTACTTAATTTACATCGAATAGATTTAGCTCAGCGGTAAGGTGTCGGATTTGAAATCAGCGGGTTACGGGTTCGAATCCTATCACAGCATGTAGTTTTTTGTCAATGCTATTTTATTTCGTATTTATCGAGATTTTTTATCCTAAGACAAGTATACCTAAAGGAGTAAGCGCCCATCCATACCATTCATGCGCAGTGATCCAGGTTTGATACTGCAGAATTGCTTTTTACTATCGAAGTGATTATGTAACTCCCTGGTAAATGGGTCACGCACCTTTATTAAAGGAGGTGTCCCGCAAGCATAAAAGTGTGCATTATATGTTAGAAAAATAACTATCGAGCCCAACTTTTGTAATTATATAGCACAAAACACCACACTTATGACAAAAACAAATAAAAACCACAATCTCTCAACATGCACTTTTTAAAATTCGCGGCGATCGAAAGTCCCAGTGTCGATGATGTCATTTTTATACAATGCACATGCGCAAATTTTAGCACCGATACCCATGACGTCATCGACACCGGGACTTTCGATCGCCGCGAATTTTAAAAATTGAATATTGAGTGATGGCAGTTTTTATTCATTTTTGTGACTAGTATGGTGTTTTGTTCTATATAATTACGAAATTTCGGCTCGATAATTATTTTTCTAACAAATAATGCTCAATGTTGTGCTTGCGAGACCCTTCCTTTAATGCTAGCACATCCCATTGGTTTTATGTAGCGATCTTTTCAATCAGTGTTCAGGACTTGTAAGCGTGATCCAATTGATATGGTAATACTTGGTTTACATTACACGGAACACTTCAATAGTAAATAGTGGCCAATCGATTATCATCATTCAATTTAATTTGTAGTACGACTTCGTTATTAGCGTCAGCGCGATATATTAATCCAGTCATTCAGTTTAGCGTCAGCGATATTGTAATCCAATGTCATTTCAAATAACCTGAACACGCTTTTAGTATGGGCTGGTTACGACAGATTTTGAAATTATAATTAAAACAATGTATTATAAAATTGAAGTTAATAGTTTGTGTTTGCTTTAATACGAATTGAAACACCGTGTGATCTTTTAATTTATGAAAAGATAAGTTTATGAGCTCGACCACATCGAAATATGTATTAATAATTAATTAATTAATGGGTAAATAAATAGATAAATAAATGAATATATTAATTCATTAATTAGGTAAGTTATTAAATCCTTAGACAAACAAATGAATAAATAAATATAATGTATAACATTAATGTTCAATTAATTAAAAATCAAATGAACACATAATTAATAAATAAACCCATCAAGATAGAAGAAAGTTTAAAAAAGAAGAAAATCAATATGAATAAATGTCAATTTAAAAAAAAAAAAAATGTAAATAGATAATAATATTAAATAAATAAATAAATAAATAAATAACGTAAAATAATATAAATAAATAACATTAAGAACTTCAATCAAGATTGGAACCTACGGCTTGTTGATTGAGAGTCTAAAGCTCTACCGACTGAGCTATTTCGAACCTCGTGATATCAATGTATTTTTACAATTTAATGTTTCGAATAACACATTACATCAATTTATAGAAATTGCGTGTGGTACAAATTATGTATGCAGCTTCAATTTTCTTTAGTGGGCATTCTGTTAAGAAAACAAACTCCCTTGTACTTGTAGTAGAAAATAAGTTGAAAATGGATGCCCCTCCCCGAGAACCAACATGCAAAATGAACATATTTAGATAATATTTGTGTACATATTTTATCAAAGTCACATCATAGTATATGTACCAAACTTTTTTTTAAACAGTAGATTTCATGCCGAATTACATTTCTGATAATAAATTATGAATATTTTCTGAGTTACAGGGCGATACGATTCATAATTACTTCAAAATCATAAGAAAAATAAAGACAAAAAAGGTGATTCCAGTGAGATTCGAACTCACATCACGCGCAAAAGTTTCCATTAGACCACCGCCTTAGACCACTCGGCCACAGTGACAGTTCCCGATTACAGTGGCAGAGAATTAACAAATACCAAATACTTATTTGAATGTCGTTATTTCCCAATGACCATAAAAGCTGTCCGAGCCGGGGATAGAATATTTTGAAACAACGTGTTATTGCACAAAGGCAACTGATTTTTCTTAATCCTTACAGTTGTAAGTTTGGGCTGATTTCCATTAAAATCCATAAAGGTCCCTTCCCGGTCAATCAATTGCACGAGAACATTATTAAATATATTATCCCAAAGCTCGCGGTAAACCAGATATTATGCAATTCAAATGTTAATCAGTAAATCAAACAGAAAAGTTAATGTCTACTTCACGGAATTATAATCCCTAAATCGATAGCACTGTCAGACATCAATGACTTATCTCAATACTACATGCAGTATGGTAACATTATCTCAATCAATAACATTGAATAGAGACTGGCCTTGCGTTACATTGCATCACGGTGTATTTTGATGAGCACCGACAACTCGGGTAGAAAGTGAATCAAAAGAAATCAATCATGGGTCATTCATCGATGTTACAGACCATTCAGTTTATTCTTGGGATTGACGCGGGATATTTGAAAGGAGAGTAAACTCGCATGACTATGAAATGGGCTTTTTACTTCTGGTAGTTTTGGTGAACAAAGTTTAGTAATTCTAATATCACTACATTAGACGTTGTATTACCTGGATTGTTTTCAAATGAGAATAAAATATAACTTGAGTATATAAGGAAGTACGGAATTCTAAAAATAAATATGATATGAACGTAATTCATTGAGAAAATAAGCTTTGAATCTTACCCGTACTTGTTTCATAGACTTTAAAACATCTTACCATCATGGAATAATAATTCCGTAATTGCTATTCCAATATTTTATCTAACACTCCTATAGATAGTGATATCTGATGGGCTATTTCTCTAATATTTCAACATTTTGGAACATAATGATCATTTAAATATAGCGACGATAGTCTAAATCCCCTGTTATTATACTTAAATATTAAAATGAAGCAGACGAAGCAACGCCCTATAGCGTCACTAGGCGGCGTTGATATTGCAGTTTATATCCAGGAGGCGTGACCACAGTACCTTTCCGGTTCATGATTATTCACAAACACGCTGTTTGAACGTCGAAGAGGGCGCTCGTAATAATGTCCAATTTTTACCTTGTGTAAGGCTTGTGTAAGATAGCAATATAACATACAGTTATCTACTAAAGATAGTAATGTGTACTATGTTAATGGGTACTATCTACTGAAGATAGAAATGTAACGCCGGGTGTTTATCTACTGAAGAAAGCAATAATATCGGGTTATATCTATGTGATGAATGCAATAATATATGAGTGCTATCTACTGTAGATAGCAGACATCCGAGTTGTAATGGTTTGTGTATTTGTTTGTTTGTTTATTCGCGAACTGCACTACACCTTAACCAGCTTTAAACTAAGGCCTCCTCCATGCAACAACAAAACATTCAGAGATTTTTGTTATTCTCCAAAAGAACTATACCGTAGATTATCAGTATATGGCACCTTTTTATCTCTGAAATACAGGGCGCCATCTCGCGATCAAAACGGCTTTTAAAAATGTTTGGCCCGGGCAAAAGCCACATGACTCGCTACATACCCGAGTTCCGCGTACACGTATATCATAAAACCCATGATGCAATACCGAAGAGTGGCTACAAACATCAAATGTGTACAAACGATATTTGAATCTATTTATGTTGTAACAATAGTACAGTGCGCCGTTGGCTCAATCGGTAGAGCATTGGGTTAATGATCGAAAGGCCAGTGGTTCGAATCCCACCCAGAATGCTTTTTGTCTTCGTTAGTATCATATTAAATTTAGTAATTTTATGGAGTAATTCTGTTATACCCTTCACAGAGGTATTCATAGTGCATGATTTTTAAGAACGACGCATACTACCGATGTTGGTGTGAAGGGTATAACAGAATTATGCCAATTTGATGTTGGGTTTGTTTATCGTTCCCCATAATATTTGTGAATCCACGGACAAGATACTTTTAATTTGATTTGGAATAATTGTCTAAATTCAATAATTTGAATGCAGTTCTACTTGTTCACGGTCAGCGTTGCGTAAATTGAATTATTGAGACCCTAGCCCCATTGTTACACAAATAATCTGGGAATGCCAATTGTGCCATCCTTTAGAGTAACTTGCGATTATTTTTTGGATTTTTAACTTTGTTAACTCCAAAGCAAAAAATACTGGATATGAGTTACTACATGTAGTGGTCTAACACATACATCCCATTGCTAAAATTATATTTTAATCATACATTTCGGTTGATATTATGTTATTTTATGGAATTTTGACTACTTTTGACCATTAATTTGGCGGCCATTTTGGTTTTAAAGTATGTTAATAAAGCTTAAATACTAGATATGAGTTTCTAGTGGTCTAACACATACATCCCATTGTTAAAACTATACTCTGATCATACATGTTGGTTTATATATGCCAATTTATGGAATTTTACCATTTTTGGAGGCCATTTTGGCGGCCATCTTAGATTTAGGTGTGTTAACAAAGCAAAAGTGTCTAATACATACATCCCACTATTAAAACTATACTTTCACCATAAAAATTGATTGCTATATGTTATTTTATGAGATTTGACCAGTTTGGGCGGCCATTTTGGACGCCATCTTGAATAACCCCTTAGCATACCAAAATTATTTTTGGTAACATCCTGAATATGTTTAGGACCATGAAAGTTAGTCAAAAAAGTTGGTTTGGGGGAGTCCTAGGTGCACGGCAACCCCAGTATATACCCGACTAATATAATACTAATAGTTCATTCATTTCATACGGTACACTATATTATCTGTTCCAAGCTCGGTATAACCTTTATGTTAAATCTGCGCAGATCATTGATTACGTCACAAAGGGTTTCTCCTAACTATAGTTGATTCAGCGAGAGGCGTGGGATCGAGTTTTCAGCAATAAATGTTGTGTTGTTGAGATATTGCAGTAATATGTTAATAGATGAATGAGGGTTTTTTGTTTTTAGAAAAGAATGTACTCTCTCCAGATCTGCTTCTGCCTTTTTTCCTTTCTCTCTTTCTTTCAGGAGTTGAGACTAGTTGGCTTCTATGTTCTTTTCCTTTCCGGGATGAGCTATAATTACACACGCGACAAGGACTATGGCAAGTATCGCCGCAGAACTATACGTATAAGTCATCTACCGTCGCTGTTTCCATGGGCTCAATTCTGCTGTGGAATATTCTTTCTAATTGCCAATATACAATATCATGATTTAGACAAGATTCCATACCAACGCATCACTGGTTTCAGATTAGTGAAACATTAAATTCTGATATCATGAGAATTCAGATGGAAAGCTAAAAAGATACCACTACATGCCGTCAATCAATGGTAATAATAATAAATAATAATAAAAGGGTATTTATAATGCGCCTCACGTTGTGAACACAACCCCGGGGCGCATAACATACATGTATGAAAAAAATTATAAGAACATAATAAGGAAGCTATACAAATACAACAACAACAACTTATCATACAAATATAAATAAGTAATCATTAAAAACCACAGTACATTAACACAATGAAATATAATGTACAATACATGAGAGTATTATACAAACACAGTCTACAATGCACAATTCATAAATTAAAAAGATATGTCTTCTCTGGTAGATCTTTTAATGTTGGTCCTCATTATAACCAAGGCATTGTTATAACTTGTTATAACTGTGGTAATTCTCAACTAATCTTAACCAATGTGTAAGTACCAGTGTCCTGAAACAGTAAACATAAGGGGAGATAATACGGCATCTGTTTCGCCTAGCTTAAAGGGACACTAAGAGATGTGTTGGAGGCTGCGCCCTCAATTATGATAAGAACTGGGATTAGTTTATTTTTATAATTGTATTACATGTATGAACTTACACCTATAAGGATTAAGAAAAATCAGCCCTCTTTGTACAAGAAAACGTCGATTCAAAAATACTCGTACAGCCGCGACGAGCATTTTACGTCCGACAGTACACAGTAAAAAAAAAAGTGAACAACATGTTTAAAAAATTGAACAACTGCTGTTTGACGGGTGAGCTGAGCAACTTGTTGCTCAAAATATTAAACATCTGGGGTTGTTTAAAGTTTTAAACACCTAGTTGTTTAACTTTTTAAACAACATGTTTAAAATCAGATTTTACACATTGGTGTTGTTTAAAAATTGTTGTTCAATTTACAAGGGTTGTTTAAAGAAAGTTGTTCAATCCTCATGGGTTGTTCAAAGAAAGTTGTTCAATCATCTTGGGTTGTTCAAAGAAAGTTGTTCAATCATCTTGGGTTGTTCAAAGAAAGTTGTTCAATCATCTTGGGTTGTTCAAAGAAAGTTGTTCAATCCTCATGGATAAAATTGGCCTGTTTAAATAACCAGGGTTGTTTAATGGTGGTTGTTTAAAACTGCAGGGTTGTTTAAATGATGGTTGTTAAAAAACAGGGTTGTTTACTGGTAGTTGTTTAAAATTCCAGCACGATTTGAAGACTTGAATTTCTTGTGTTGAAGTACACAGACAGAACGGCAGAACTGTCGAATTCGGATGCCTTCTGTCTGTGGAGCAAAATCGCGAAATTAAAATTATATTTTTGCAAAAAATATCCATCTTCGCCGTCTATCATCAAACTATATCGGTTCTTTGGTCATCATATTTCATTATTTTCTTGATTGTATTTCCCCATCTTGTCAGCAAAATCTTTAAAATTATGATTTTAAATCGAAATTTGTTTACCGAACGAAATACGGCGGCCATTCATTTGCAGCATATCGCGAACGAATCATTGTGACACGTGACTTGTGACGTCACAAGTAAACAACGTTGTTCAAGATCACTTTGTATTGATGTGAACGGCGTTCTTTATACTGTAAACAACACCTGTTTAAAAAAATGTTGTCTTCTTTAAACAACGATGTATAACTTTTACACATCTGTTGTTTGAAAAAGTGTACAACCGAAATTGAACAGCGATATTTTGTACATCGTTTTCTCTGTGTATCCCCCTGCAGTACGCGTGATACATAACGCGAACCATATTTGCATAGAGGGCGTTTTTCAATAAATAGCGATGATATTGTTTTAATCAAGTGTTGCTGTGTTTTTGTTAGTAGAAACAACAATAATGGCAATTTTTAATGTTCATCTTGAATTCTGAAGTAAATTTGTAAACATTTAAAATTTTCAACACCACTTAATGTCCCTTTAATATCATATTATCACATACTTTTATGTAGTGCGATGATCCGACGGATAACAGAAGTAGCCATATTATTGTTTACTATATTAACTATTATCACTCGGCAACACACTTTTTGCTCAATCTAATTTGAAAACGTATACTTGCCTTACACCAATGGTCATTTCGAGCAGTTACTTCATATCCAGTATTTGCATAATGTTACTATTTATAATGATTTCATTACCAGACTTCAAATTCACATTGAATCAGATTCTTCCATAGAAAATGCAATGTGTCTTATTAGAACTGTACTATGACAATCGCACTATGTGTTTACGTGATCTCTGCCTGTTGAGTGCCATGAAGACTACATCTTTCCACTACGACAAATGTATCTCATAACTTTATTATCAGTCCACCAAATACAGCTTTTAAAACAGTATGTATGGAATGTATTTGTTTGTTTGTTTACAAACTGCCTCAATGGCTGGCTTGGAAAATAACTCCACGTAGATTAACAACACTAACAATCTCGCCCGCATGCAACTCTTGGGCTCATAAAACATAAATTCATTTGATCAAGTTAAAAGCAGGTGTTCAGAACATATTCTGCTTTACAAGTTAATACTCTTCAGTAAATATATTGATTTGTATTGTATAATCGCAATGAATTTATTGTTTTGGATGGTCCTGATAAAAATCACAATGTTCTTAGTCAAAAAGTGCTCCGTCAGGTTTTTGTTCTCCTGACAATTGCTTTATCTTAAGTCCGACCAATTAGGGTATCTTGTTCACAATTCTGAATACGGTACTCTATTTAAAATCTAATTGAACAGGCTATACTGCTGGTAAATATCAAAGACTGGGATATTTTCGTTTGGCGATACTTAAGATTTCAACCACCGCATTGGCTCGGGAGCAAGCACCTGGGCCAAATACTATGTTTCACAGGTAGCTGCTATCATGGTTACTCTTGAAAGTTTGTCCTTAACATAAAAGTGGATGTATTCTATTAGCCCTGTTACTATATATACCAAAATAAGGTTTTCTGCCGACTCTTTAAGGGTCATAAGGGCAGAATCTTGATAATTAAATGGCTGGTATTATGTCTTTTGCCAACAAATCGTGACACTTTTTTTGTTAGCCACATTTCTCCAAATCAGGGAGACCTCTTAAGATTATATTAGCGTGAAAATTTTCAGATTTAAACCAGATTTGTTATTATTATTGTTGTTGTTGTTGTTGTTGTTGTTGTTGTTGTTGTTGTTGTTGTTGTTGTTGTTGTTGTTGTTGTTGTTGTTGATGTTGTTGTAGTGGTTTTTCCTTTTGCTTAAGCAATATTATTGGCCACATTGTTTCTCGTTCTTTTCTACAACTTATAGTCTTGAGGCTTTTTATAGCCGTTTCCAATTTTGTATTTGATTTTGTTCCCAGTCATTTGGATTGAGCATGATGATCACAATTTCTTTAAGAGTAATATTATTTACAAAATGCCACATCTAAATTTAACTCATAATAGAGCAAAAGAGAGATAGGGGAGAGAGACAGACAGACATACATACTTCAAAACACCAAGGACAATTTACCTATTCGAACAATGTATTACAAAGTATGATGCAAAATTAAACGAGGAAGGCTTTGCAACACCAAGTAAGACTGACAAATAAATATTGCAATTTTCTTGTAGTGCAATAGTGTTTCATTTGTTGTAGGAGATTTATGATAGTATGCAACTTATTCGTCTACAGAATTGAAGCGGTTAAGGCGTATTAATCGTAATATCTACCTAATGCAGTGAGCTATTGTGCATTTTTTTGAAGGAGAATGATAAAGGTCTACTGAAGTAAAATTTATTTTTAAAATTCTGCACTTTATTAGATTACAGAATAAGCTTTTAAAACTTCATACATCATAACATCTCTAATATCTACCTTATGCAGTGAGCTATTGTGTGGTTTTTGTAAAGGGGAACAATATGGTCTATTGACGGAAAATCTTATTTTGTATAATCTAACACTTATATTACATTGCAAAATTGAAGCGGTAGAAACGTGCACATCATGACATCTCCAATATGGCTAATAGACAACACTTATATTGTCTAATTATAGTAGTTACTTGTCTAGTTCACTATCTTCTTTGTAGTTCTTCAACAACTTTAAGAGCATTGGGTAGAGTATTATACACGACCTGGGTTCGATCCCTGGCGCATAGTGTAGAGACTGATTCCCCCCCCCCCCTCATAAAAAAATCTCCCCTGATAGTTTCATTGCCAAAAACATGCCAGGGGAGTTAGGGTTTATATTAACATAAATGTAATTGTATCAATTATATTGTTATATGTTATCTCCAGTCTTCTTTTGGCCATTGGCGTAACTGATGAATGTGACATACATCGTAGATTAAATCCAAATATTGCTTTAAAAACAGTGTCTGTTATACACTACAGGGTGTCCCAAAATGATTTTTTTCCAGAAAAGTGGCTCTTTTGAACGATACAGGGAAGTTATTGACGTGAATGATGGACATTATTGGCTAGTCATTCATGAAAACATCATTTTTATTTTCTGTATTGCTACGCCACTAGCATATAGGAATACTGCTATTCGTTGTTACAAGTCAAGCCACAATGCCTCGAATGTTTGAAATCTTAACGTAATAGTCACTTCATGAGTTTTCCCTTTATTATAGTCAATCAGGTAGTATGTGGTAGAAGATTATCACTTGGAGATACTTGTAATCCCTCTATTTAGTCCTGTATGAAGATCTCTAATAGTTCTTATGAAAGCAAATATGAATTTTGCAGTGGTTCTCTGGGGGTAGGGTTAAAACTAATGGCTGTCCTGGTCTGGTTCTGGTTGATATTATACTATGTAGCTGAGATTCGAAGCTACAATTGTGGAATATTTCATACGACTGGCTTATATAATAGCAAAGTTATGAGGTAGGAGGTAGAACTTATTGAATAACCCTCGTATAATCTAATCTAATCTAATCTAATCTAATATAATCTAATCTAATCTAATCTAATCTAATCTAATCTAATCTAATCTAATCTAATCTAATCTAATCTAATCTAATCTTACACTCGCCTTACAAGAAGACTCCATAGCAAATCATTTCTTGAATTACAACCGTCACGCGACAGCTACAAATATTCTTTCCTACCAAGAACTGTCACGGACTGGAACAATTTACCTGAGAGCATAGTAAACATAGAACTCGCTATACCCTTCAAAAACCAAGTCACAAAGCACTTCAAGTAGCAACCTACATAACAAAGCGCACACACATCACCGGTTCGCATTACTCCACTAGGAGTGTTGAACTGTAACCCCAAAGAAGAAGAAGAAGAAGAAGAAGAATCTAATCTAATCTAATCTAATCTAATCTAATCTAATCTAATCTAATCTAATCTAATCTAATCTAATCTAATCTAATCTAGTCTAATCTAATACAATCTATATTATAATACGCTACTCTCTGTCTGTCTGTCTGTTTGTCTGTCTGTCTGTGCGCGCTTTTTCGTCGCCTTCCCGGGGTCGGGCGGCGTTCAAACTTGGTGGGTGGGTGCAGCTCGGTCCCCGAAAAAGCAAGTTCGCATTCGCTAGAACGTACGAGGTCAAAGGTCATCTAGGGGTCAACTTTTTGAAGTTGGTCGGATCGTGCTTAAACTCGGTGATCGCAATGCTCGATGCGAGGCGAGCGTGGCAACAATCAAACGGGTTGGCGTTTGTCGGGTCTTCCGGGGTCAAAGGTCGTCAGGGGTCGAATTTTCAAAGTTTGTCCGTTCGGGCTTAAACTCGGTGACGGGAATCCCGAGTACGAGTCGAGCGTGGAAAAAATATAACGGCTTTGCTTTTCTTGGGTCGTCCGGGGTCAAAGGTCGTCTAAGGGTCGAATTTTCAAAGTTTTCCCGATCGGGCTTAAACTCGGGGACGGGAAGCCCGAATGCGAGTCGAGCGTGGAAAAAATAGAGCATACGAGGTCAAAGGTCATCTAGGGGTCAACTTTTTGAAGTTGGTCGGATCGTGCTTAAACTCGGTGATCACAATGCTCGATGCGAGGCGAGCGTGGCAAAAATAAAACGGGTTAGCGTTTGGTCTTCCGGGTTCAAAGGTTGTCTAGGGGTCGAATTTTCAAAGTTTGTCCGATCGGGCTTAAACTCGGTGACGGGAAGCCCGAATACGAGTCGAGCGTGGAAGAAATAACACGGCTTTGCTTTTCTTGGGTCGTCCGGGGTCAAAGGTCGTCTAAGGGTCGAATTTTCAAAGTTTGTCCAATCGGGCTTAAACTCGGGGAAGGGAAGCCCGAATGCGAGTCGAGCGTGGAAAAAATAGAGCATACGAGGTCAAAGGTCATCTAGGGGTCAACTTTTTTAAGGTGGTCGGATCGTGCTTAAACTCGGTGATCACAATGCTCGATGCGAGGCGAGCGTGGCAAAAATAAAACGAGTTAGCGTTTGTCGGGTCTTCCGGGGTCAAAGGTCGTCTAGGGGTCGAATTTTCAAAGTTTGTCCGATCGGGCTTAAACTCGGTGACGGGAAGCCCGAATACGAGTCGAGCGTGGAAAAAATAAAATGGCTTTGCTTTTCTTGGGTCGTCCGGGGTCAAAGGTCGTCTAAGGGTCGAATTTTCAAAGTTTGTCCGATCGGGCTTTATGCATGCATTCTATAAACCACCAAACCCGAGAACCGACAAACCCCGGGTGACCGCCTAGTGTAATATAATCTAATATAATGTAAATAATAACAATTTTTTCTAATATAATGTAATATAATATATTTGTATATAGTGGGTGTGGTTTCGGATGTCAGCAGGCAATTTGATTGGATTTCAGTCGATACGCACTATATATTATGAGACAATGGTGTATAGTTTGGGGCGGGGCTTAATTCATTCGAATAATAATACCTTCAGTGCGTATGATCATCGCGTTAGCCGGCGTATGCGTTTTGTGTTTAACGCAGCGTTGGGGTGCGCGCGTGTGTGTTAAAGAACGCGATTAATTCGAAGCAGGAAGTTGGTAAACAGCTCGCTGGATTCGCCGATTTTATAAAGGGGGAAATGTGTTGTTGTTTGATTAAAATAAAGCTAACAAACTACGTTATGTTATGATAAATGATCGAAATAACCAATAAAATAAGAATGAGAATAAAATATAATGATTGATATTATGATATAAATAATGCCCCATCAGTACATGTACTCCAGGAGTACTCAAGCGCACCCACTAGAAAAACTGGTAGGGCGACACCACAGGGCGTTCTCGTACAAACATACAGAAATCACTACCAGATGGGTCTGTGTGACGGTCCACGTGAGGCCAAGGAGTTGGTTAATGCAATGAAAAGTATTAAAGGTATCTTATGTGATCTTTTCCAGGGGATGCCCTCAATCCTCGAAAAAAAATTGGAAGCAGATTTTCTTGCAGATAACCTCAAAATCATAGTTTTAGAGTGAATTTAGAGTAAAATTTGAAAAAATAGATTGTACCGCTCGGTACAATCTATTTTCAAACCATGATTTTGAAGTAATTAGGAATCGTATCGATCTGTAACTTAGAAGATATTTATGATTTCTGATCAAAAATGCAAATCTGCAAGAAAATCTGCTTTCATAGTAAAAATCAATGATAGAGGGCGCTACTTGGAAAAGATCACATAATATGCCTTTAAAGTTTAAAGGCACATTCAGAGTTTTCTGGGTATTCCTTCACACAATAGAATAAATTAGGAAATTGCCAATCTCGGATTTCGTTTCCACTTGAAAAAGTTGTAAATACTCACAACAGTTAAATGCGAAAGTATTTTTAAAACAATCCTGAAAATTAAAAATACATACAAAGCTTAAATATGTACATTATTGACTTCTGTGAGCTTGCATAAAGTATTATTTTGATAACTTGGGTCAGATATCAAACCCGATTTTAGAACGAAACTCGTTCATTTGCCAAACACAAACGCCTAGGGTATTTCCATTTAGCTTTGCTTGACTATTGTATATTAAGTTCATCAGGTTTGTTAAGGTAAATAAGTAGATGGGGGCGGGGGCACAAAGGGCGTTTTAAGGTTTTTTTAAGGATTTTCCCTGTCATTCTGTCAGGTGGGCAACTTCCCCCTACCCCCACCCCCGTCACTGCATCTACAGTCAGCCACAAATAAGATTTTTTTTGTCAGTGGCGGGGGGGGGGGGGGGGGGGGGGGGGAGGGGGGGGGGAGGGGGGGGGGGGCAACCAACAATTTTCGAATATTGGGGGCGAAGGGAGATCACCCCCACCCCCTTCCGCCCCGCCCCCCCCCCCAATATTCGAAAATTGTCGGTCGAGATTGGCACTGTCGGTTGAGATTGGCACTGTCGGTTGAGATTGGTACTTTCGGTAGAGATTGACACTGTCGGTTGTGATATGCTTCGGGAAATGTTCTACGAATAACCTTGCATGATCACGTTACGATACGAAATGATGGCGGAATAATTGATGAAAGGATATTAATATTAAGGCACCACATCAATCAATGCTCAATTGTGTAATCATAGGCCTAGTTCTGGAAAACCTCGAAAATTTGAGATTTTCAGGCAATTTATTCTCCGGGGATAGTATTTTTTGGATTAAAATAACCGAATGGGTCTTATGCATTGCACCTACAATGATAAAATACGACTTTTAATTTAATGACCTAAATAGTGCCCAGGGTGAGAGCACCTGTATAATGCTAAAGTATGCCATACAAAAGTGAGGACGCTGTTTGCGGTTCCGTAGAGACAAATATAGTATGATAATCCCCAATGAAATGTGGCTAAATTAAAGTCTATTACTGTACGGAAAATGTATTAAAAACGTATTTCAACAGGGCACTCGTGACTCTAGCACAGATTTATATATTTACTTCATTCTGCGTGAATAAAGGAATGATGAATAGGAATACGGTATGTCATCAAAGGCGTGTGCTATTTAGAGGAAGAAGAGATGTTAGCAATTTCGCTATTTATAATCGTATCCATTGTAAATATGTTATTTATAAAGAGAGTTGTTTGCAGCAAGTCACAATCTGTGCGACAAACCATGAGGCAGAACTGAACATTTTACACCGGGTAATAATCTTTTATCTTCATATTTCTACTCGATAATCATTGCATCATTCTAATTAAAGGTATTGTTTACACGACTGATTCGTAGTTTTGATTTAGACACCAGATTCAGAAGGAAGGATGTCGTCAGATTTATACTTTATGTATGGCTTGATTCAGTGTATCAACCAGTCCATTACCATTATCGCAAACTCGATGACCATTATCGCCTTCGTTAAAGTTCGAAGTTTGCGTACGCACTCGAGTAATATCCTGATATATGTGTTATCTATCATGGATTTATTATGGGGAATTATCCAACTCCTATACTATGGATTGCCAGACATGTTAGGTTTTGGCCCACCATTTGGCGAGATCGGGTGCATGATAACTTTACCGTCAGAGTGCGTCTACAACGCTGGTAGTTTCATTTTAGTAGCGATCAGCATTGACCGAGTGTTGTTGGTAACTATGGATTATTCGAAGTACAATAAGATGATGACGACATATCGCCTGAAAATTATCATAGGGATTTGCATTTTTGTCAGCTTCGTTGGATCTGTCATTGAGCTAAGTTTTTGGGAATTCGCGAAGAGAAATAATGCAGCTGCAGAAAGCATCAACTTTAGCCAAACTTGTCTTTCCCCTGCTCGTCAGATGAGGTGGTTCGGTCTTTACACCTCCGTGTGCTTCTTTCTTCTCCCTCTTTTATTGGTCGGAATCTTTAGCGTTGTTTTTTTCAACCGCCTACTGGTCAGGATACGGAAGAGTAGACGGATTGGAGTCGTACCTAGTGTTAGCGGTAATAACACCAGTGGCAACCAAGAAGCGGGATCTGAAAACTCAAATAATGGTAATGAAGGCAATGAAGCCAAGAAGCGATACATGAAAGCCGCGATAACCTTAGCCGCCCTCGTGTCTGCAATGTACTTCAGTATGGTACCGTACTGTATTTATCTCTTTGCGGTGGATATTCAAAACGTTACTGTAATAAATATCCTGTGGCTTAATGTACAATTGAATCCATTGCTCGACCCGTTTTTTTATGCGGCAACACAAAAAGACATTCGGGAATTCTACAAAAATAAGATTAGGGGATTGATCCGAAGACTGAATGGATGTCATACACCAAACATGTAACTTTTGAACTAAACACTTACCCAGTAATTAAATCGTTGTACGTTGCCTGATTAGATTATTGGCGTTTGACGCTACGTAGCACAGTAAAACAGTTGTCGAATAATTGACAGGTTTTTTGTTTGTTTGTTGTTGTTTGGTTTTATTTGCACGATAGCAATTATATTCATAAACTGTTATAGCAGTGACATTTACATTTTCTGTTGAAACTATGTGTGTCTCTGATTAAAAATCGATCATAGAAAGCATCATGACTAAGTCCACGTAGCCTCTAGCGCTGTCATGAAATAACACCTCAACACTAATTAATAAATCGCAAACTTGATGACAATATTCGCCTTCGTTAAAGTTCGAAGTTTGCGTACGCACTCGGGCAATAATAGCCTGCGCTATCTATCACCGATGTATCCCGGGGAATTTACCAACTTCGATCTATACATTTGGGTGCCTTTTGTATTTGGTTTTGGACCTCGACTTGGCGAGATCGGGTGCATGATTACGGTACCTCTAGAGTACGTCTACAGCGCTGGTAATTTCATATTGGTAGCGATCAGCATTGACCGAGTGTTGCTTGTAACTATGGACTATATATTCCAAGAACAATAAGATGATGACCAGCCTGCGCCTTAAAATTATCATAGGCATTTGATTTCTTGTCAGCTTTGTTGGTTCTATCATTGAGTTAAGCTTTTGGAATTTCGCGAAGAGAAATAACGCCGTTGCAGCAAGCATCGACTTTAGCCTGTACTGTCATTTCCCTCCTCGTCGGATGAAGTGGTTCGGTCTTTTCATTTCTGTTTGCTTCTTTCTTCTCGCTCTTTTATTGGTTGGTATTTTCAGCGCAGTCTTTTTCAACCGCCTACTGGTCAGGATACGGAAGAGTAGACGGATTGGAGTCGTACCTAGTGCCAGCGGTAATAATACCAACGACAACCAACAACCAGGATCTGAAAACTCAAATAATGGTAATGAAGGCAATGTAACCGAGAGGCGATACATGAAAGCCGCGATAACCTTAACAGCCCTCGTGTCTGCAATGTACATCAGTATGCTACCTTACTGTATTTATATATTTTGCGGTGGATATTCAAAGCTTATTATATCTCAAAGATTTTATGGCTTACTTTACAATTGAATCGATTGCTCGACCCATTTTCTTACGCGGCGACGCAAAAGGATATCAGGAAATTCTACGGGAATAAAATAAGGGAACTGCTCCGCAAACTGAATGCATGTCATACTGCTAACATGTAACATTTCAATTAAAGTTATCTTATCACCAAGCAATGGAATTGCAAATCGCCCGAACGGTCGGGAGATGATTAGGGACGACCAATACGCTTTTAAAGATAACTTACGCGCACCAAGACATGCATCTAACACCCAAAGTGCACAGCATCGATAGGATTAGTGAAAATATTGTTTTAATAAGATTTGAACTGATGTTGATGTTGATGTTAATTATCATCGTAAACTCAATGACAATAATAGAATTCGTTAAAATTCGAAGTTTGTGTACACATTCAACTAATATCTTCATAAATGGTGTTCGTGTGCCACGTCATCACTATCTTCAAACTTTCAGTATCTGGTATTAATATTTATATAAGCTAGTAAATACCGTTAATTTGATTGTAATTGCTCTTCACAATCCAGCGATATATTTGATCAATCATAGGAATGCTTGAGTAAATTTGCTCATTTAATAATCAGTATTGCGGCGAACATACACGACTCCAAATTACTATGGTACAGCCTATACATTGTAAGACCATCGTAAACAGCTACGAACTATATTTTATTCTCGAAGTATGTTCAATACTGAGACAAATCACTACTGGTAACATTTGTACTAGTATCAACCGATACTGCAACATAAAAACGTTCCAGTAGCGGTCGATACTGGAACACAATTTGGTGTTTCAGTATCGTAGTAAAATCGTACCAGTATCGAGCGATACTGGGAACTTTTATGTTCCAGTATTGAACGATACTGGTATAGCAGTATCTGGGGCATAAAGTACATTTTTTTCTTAGATGCATTTCTTAACAGTTACTCAATAGCAAAACGGATTGATACAAGTCTCTGTCTATCAAATCAAAAACAAAACTAAACGAAATACTACTAGTTGAATGATTGGAAATATCGTTAATTATGAAATTGAAGTTTAAAACTTTTGTTGTTTGTGGCGTTACATTTTATGTTTAAATCATGACTACGATATTAATTAATTTACTATCGCGTGAAAAATACCAATCAATGTATTTAAGATATTACAAAATGTTTCACCATCAAGATGCTAAATAATAGCAATCTTAGTTTATAGTTTTGCACGCATAACTTTTGTTTGGATTGCAATGTTTCGATTTACGTTAATTAATTCAACTTAAATTAAAGATATGGGCGGAATTATTATATAACTTTGTTGTTCCAAATATATTATACACTTGATTACATTGATATATACAGTGTTAACAAGTAATTAACCAGGTAATAAAATACGCTAAAAACTTAAAGATTGGTTAACAATTAAAACCGCTACACCGAAATAAGACGAAGTGCAATTTTCATTCTCGCACTTGGGTTATGAGAACTCATTATAGTGTAACACCATGTACGGGCCGTATTGATCAATTGAAGTATCCCCGATCCTCGTCTTACTATCGACCGGTGAGTTAATCAATAATCTGCCTATTGCTACACCGAGGCTGCGTGTAAAAAAAATGCTAAAATGAAAAACGAACTATGTTTTGATTTGTAACACATATCTTTGTTAATATTCCAATCTTCACAAGCAATCTCTCAAATTAAAGATAGGATATTTCTTTTCAATTGAATGATTTGATATTTTCACACATGAGCTATAGTTTGAAGATTTTAGCATATTTATTACCAGATAAGTTACTTTTTGAGGACTGTATGGGTTCTGTATAATTGTTGTTTTAGTATTTGAAGAGGTAATTGAGATTTTCATTTTTCAAAACCAGAAATTTACTCACGATTGACAGTTTCGTGTGTTGTGGTCTACACACTTCCTCAGAATAACCTCTTCTGATCCGTACTGCTTCCGGTTGAGGGCGCTGTTACGGTGATCAGTGGGTCGTAGACATGACTTAGAAAATGGGCCCTGTCGTCTCTGTTCATAGTGTCGGGTGCCTTCCGTCGAATCCAAATGGCTTCACCGACGCGTCGCGTTCGTGGTTTGTCCTCCTTACAAAGGATTTTGGCATTAGGCCAGTCAATAACATGGTTCTTTTGTACTGCGTGGTCAGCGATAGCTGACTCACCCGGTGTTTCCACGTACTGTGTGTATGAAATACCGTGCATCAATTGTAAACTAGGGGGGGGGGGGGGGCTGGGGTACCGCGCCATTTTGCAATATTTTGCGAAATCGATCGTGGTTATCACGTGATACGTATCGTGGAAAAATAATGTACACTGTTTTAACGAAATGCACTGTGGGATTGTGTTACCAGCCTAAAATTATAGAGGTCGCAAACTTGCTTATATTGAGCCTAGCTATAACAAGCTAAAAGTGACATCTCTAAATGTATTACCAAAGTGTGAAATTGTTGGACACACTGGTAAAATGGTTTTACAACAAGTTTTGCTATCATATTATCAAACTGAACTCAAGTTAAATCACTCTATATCGAGCAATAATATAATTGTTTACGCATTTTTATTGTTTAGACAAAGTTTAAATAAATCAAGGATACATTTATGATAGATAAATAAATAAAAAGAAAACTATAAACGCATGGGCGGCATTTATAATTGATAAAAATTGACATAACAATGATGTTACATTAATATACCATCAAGTTTAAAAAATAGAAAAATAATGGGAAAATTCGAACCCGTGATTTCCGATTGCCAACGACATGGCCAACCTACGCACGCCACAGAGATTTACGACTGTAATTGTGATAGTTTTATTATTTAACCATGTCCATTTATTTATAACGAACGGATTTTTATTGTGCCATTTTTGCCAAATGTGTGTGTTGCTCTCGCACAAAATGTGTTTGTAATTTGATTATAATTCTTATTTTTAAAAGAACGGTTTTTTGTTGTTGACATTTTCGAGAAAAAAAATGGCGTAACCCTGATACGGTAAACGCCAGCAGTGTGGTGTCCGCGTGGGCAAGCATACAGATGATGCTAAGCAAATCCAGCATATAAAACAAAAAGTGCTCCTAATGGGGCTCGAACCCACAACCTCTCGCTCCTCAAGCGACTATCTTTCCACTACACTAACCGTGCTAATTGAAAAAATTTAACGCAAATAATTTATTTATATCATGTGTCATGGGTTAATGCACTGTGTTAAATTCTACAATCCCGGCCGCCACTCTGTTCAAAGGCACAAAAAAAGTTGACTTGTTTTATGCTTTTTTTGCAATCCTGAGGTGTGCAGTTCGATTTTCTTCCTCGAATTGTTTAGAAAACCATCCATTTTAGAACATCTGAAATTGAAAATGAACTGCACACCTGGGAAAGTATGATGCCAAGGGCATATTTTTTGCACGTAAATCCAATACAAGAGTTCTGAAAATCGACAAAAATATGACGTCATAACCATTGCTTCGGGACAAAATGGCGCGGTACCCCACCCCCCCCTAATTGTAAACAATCATACATCGGAGAAACCGGACGCCTCTTTAGCACCCGAATGAAAGAGCACCAGAAAGAGACGGAAAAAATTACCTCCAAGAAGAAGAATTTCACTCGTCAGAATAGGAAGCAGTCAGAGACAGAATACCAATCCCGTTCTACCACTATCACTTAGTTATAAGTATAATAAAAGGAAATTCACAGTTACGTAATACCCAAGTTGGAAAACGTTTCCCTCAAAAAGAGTTTCCACCCTAATACACTTAGCCTGCAGTTCGCAAACACTGAGATATAATTAAAATTGAATGCGATCGCGCATGATAAACAAATGGACGAAATGCCATTTGATCGGACGATTATATCAGATATGTTTTTGCCCGTATGTAGGCAAGAAGTGGCGCGTTTGAAAATAATTTATTTAATTCTGGGTTCTTTTTTATCTTATCCCAATTTTTGAGAAGAATACTCTTGAGATCATGTGTACATGTATGAGGCGTGAATGTGGTAATGAATGACTAAAGGATTTGATGTAACTGTCCCCTTATTTGACTTGATAGTCTTATTCACATAATCAACTCTTTCTTTGTCGTTAATTTGTTTTGTAATTTCATCTACTTCGGTTCGGTTATAAGTTCTTTCCACCAATTTCTCAGTGAAAAAGCCGACTTTAGTGACAAAATCCTTTTCGGATGTTGAACCCCTACAATATCCAATTATCTCTCCTTTAATTAAGGCTTTGAATACGGATGGGCTGTGTGAAGAATCAGGACATAACCATTGATGTGTGTCAGTTGTCTTTTGGTTAATCTTATGATCTAAACAGCCAGTATTTGTGAATCTTGGGCCTTTAAAAATTTGGAGATCAAGAAAAGTGACTAAATTGTCAAAGGTTTCAAATGTGAATTTCAAAGTACTGTGAGCAGTATTCATACGCATCATTAGGCCTTGTAGGTCCGCGGTGGAACCTTGGTAACACATGAGAATGTCGTCACGGTATCGACGATAAAACAGAATGTTGGGATCTGTTAAAATGAACTCTTTTTCAAGTACAAACATGACTAGATCAGAGATTTCGGGTGATGCGATATTGCCCTGACTAGCTCCCCAAATTTGTGCATATAATTCCCCGTCAAATTCAAAACAGTTGCGTTTAAGAATTAGCTCTAGGATTCGGCGCACCAGATATGTTGGTGGTTTGGGGATTTTGTATTGTACTTTGCTATTTTCTAACCTGTTACATGTCATGCATTCATCCTGAGGGATATTGGTATACAAACTAGTCACATCACTAACAATCAAGGTGGTATGATCTCAAGAGTATTCTTCTCAAAAATTGGGATAAGATCAAAAAGAACCCAGAATTAGATAAATTATTTCCAAACGCGCCACTTCCTGCCTACAAACGGGCAAAAAACATATCTGATATAATCGTCCGATCAAAACTTCCCACGGTCGGGAACGACAACATCAAAGGCGTACCGACCGCCCCGATTCCGTCAATTGATGTAGCCGACAATTTGAATGAATCGGATTTAAACCGCTCAAGTGCGCAATTGGATGTCAATGATTTGGAACTGGTCAATATTCTCACGGAACTCATGAATGGTTAATCAGCCACTATTGTCTTCAAGTGTTTTTGGTTTATGGTATCTTTACTTTCATTCGATATCACCATTTTATTATATGGAAGTAGCATTGGCCTTATTTCAATTTTATGAATTACATCTAAAACATAATTGCAATTCTATCAAGTTTTGCGTTTATTCATCTTTATTTCGTGTAGGCCTTATTTACCATTTAATAGCTACCTAACACACATACGAATAAACTGTATCTTGTAGTAATTCAAAAGTGCGTGCTTTTAAGAACGACGCACTCCCTATACATTTATATATACGCCTACAATGCTCAATCAGTAAAATATTTCATGTTTACTTTACTTAATACATGCCCTAAACTGACCAAATGGTCGCGACTGATGATTTGAGGCCCTATCCGCCCAATGAAACCATGGTATCGCCTTTTGCTATTAGATTTTATCTGTAAAACGTGAATAACATTTCATGCTCATTTGATCATTTATTACTCTAGCTGTATTGGTTTAACTATCAAGTTGAAACACCGATTTCTACCAATTAATTAGAGTCTAGGCCTACATGTTTACGGAATAAATCTACTTTACTATAGCAAATTATAAATATTTTAAACAGGTTCGCCGTCGTGGGTAGAAAAGAGACAATAATAGGAAAACGACCTCGCCCGGGAGTCGAACCCAGGATCTGGTGCTTGCTTGCAACTGCCTTATCCATTGGGCCACAAGACCTCGCATGGTAAAGCATCTGAAATTCAAACCTAAGCGATCTCGTTTCCCAGTCTACTGCCACAAGTATTACCCGGAGTGGCTCGGGCCTATACAAGTGTAAATACTCAAGTGCCGTCCTCCTTGTAGAGGAAAATACATAGAAATAATAGGCATATACGACGGGTATTAAACAAATTATAAATATTTTAAACAGGTTCGCCGTCGTGGGTAGAATATAGCACTATAGCACTCCATCTTATCAACCAATAAACCAACAGTATCACCACTATACTTTGTACCGTAACATCTAATTATTTCATGGGCTCGCTCTATCCCCTAATCATGATTTGCTCAATGTGTATTACGCCTGCATGTTGCAGTGTTTACAGTTATTTGGCTGACTTTGGTCGTCTTGTAACTGCATTCCTGAACAGTCCCTTTTATTATTATAAAGTCACTGTGCAAAGTCACACATTTCTCCCACTTGTTATTACCTGTCCATAGACCGCCATTGTATAGATCCTCAGAGTGACCGCCATTGATTGATCCGCAGATTGCCACAGATTGCGTTATTCACAAAAACAGCAATAAATAGTTTAAAGTTTTGACAGAACGGGGTCAAAGGTCGTTACAAACCAGCGTGGTGACAATAATCTTATGGGTAACATGGGTTTTACACAGATTGACCTCTAATGACCACTCTAGTCAACTGAGCTGAACATTGCTATGAACTAGCGTCGAGTACATGAACTTGGTTCAAGTTATGCTGACTTATAAGTCGAATCTACCAAACAATAATTAAATCGCTCCGCTCGCGGCTCGATATGTTCGCTGGTTGATACGATCGCTGCTCAATACAGCCGCTGCTCGATACGGTCACTGCTCGATACGGTTTCTGCTCGATGCGCTCGTCACGCGATACACTTGTCGCGCGATACACTCGTCGCTAGATACACTCACCGACCGCTTGCCGCTCGATACGTTCGCCGCTCGACACGCTCACCGCTCGATAAGCTCGCCGCTCGATAAGCTCGCCGCTCGATAAGCTCGCCGCTCGATAAGCTCGCCGCTCGCCGCTCGATAAGCTCGCCGCTCGATAAGCTCGCCGCTCGATAAGCTCGCCGCTCGATAAGCTCGCCGCTCGATAAGCTCGCCGCTCGATAAGCTCGCTACTCGATAAGCTCGCCGCTAGAAAAGCTCGCCGCTAGAAAAGCTCGCCGCTAGAAAAGCTCGCCGCTCGATAAGCTCGCCGCTCAATACGCTCGCTGATGACAACACGAAACTAGTTCTAACTGCAATATTTAAGTAAGTTTGAGGGTTATGCCGACACGTGGATGGCCTGTATTGGAGAGAGGTGGTGGCATAAGGTCTGTTGACTGAACATTTTACGGAGCAGATAATTTTGAATTCGGTTGAAGGTTGGTTCTTAAAATCAAAACCATTTCTTTTTCGGGCCGCTTGACTTCGACCTCATGTGATATGGCATGCCAAACCATAGGTATTATTCCAAATTGTGTGAACATTCAGGGGATAATTAATGCTGCGAGGCTCACCACAGGTCTCCGTTGTCACTGATGAGCCGGTTGTGCTAGTCATTTGCGCAGTCCACAGTTCCACGAAGTTCATATACCAACAAACCATTAGTCAATAAATTGTCTTGAGATCCCTTATAAGGGTACATCGTTGGCCACTTGTTACGGGGTGGACAGGGTCTACAACCAAAATACAATCAATCTTGGTCCATACGGCGTAGTTTCATCTGTGTAGCCTTCGTAGAGTAATGGGCTTTGTTTTTCCATGTCACGGTTTTCCACAGCAATCCATATGGTGTTTTATCCACGGCAGGGTTATTGTAGTACTTGCCATTTAGATTAGCCGCGCAACAAGCACGAAACCAGCCTCCCCCGTAACATTCTAGTGCACATTGACGAGTCGTTGAAACGTCATTGTCCATGTCAAGAGTGGAAAATGGTGATCCGTTAAACTGGCCCAACGCGTCACCTGTTAAAGATATTATAATCACAGATATTAATGCATTTTTTATACACAATATTGTCTTAATTTTGAATTCATCATCTTGTTTGTTTCATGTCATTGTTGGGCATAAACATCTTCCATAAGCATGATAAGGTTAATTACAAACAGCATCATACTATCACCCAAAATGTGCCACAGTGCCCAACTTTGTTGTCAGCCTCTTTTTCTCTCACTAAACCTAACAGGGTCGTACGGATTTTAAGTTTTTATCACCTGATACTTTAAGTATGACTAGTTTGAACAGGCAAACAAAAATAGCAAGTGCAGTATTACGATAAATCCGACTCATCACATCAATTACAAAATATTGTATTCGGAGCATCTCGTTATAGTTGTATTAAATATTAGGGCGACCACTTACTACCTACAATAACCTCTACACAACAGACATTGCGCTGCACTTTCAAGAATAAATCACTCATAATTTCCAAAGGTAACAAGGTTTTACCATGGTTTTACTCAAGTCATTTGTGTGAGCAACTTTAAATTCCCAACTTTCAAAGTATTATCTCAAGAATTACTTAACCAATACTAGGCGAGTTTGTATTTATTTTAATGCATTTCTCATGGTGATTCCAAATAAGGTGATACAATTCAATAATTTGGTAATTTTTGAAACATATTATGAAAATATGGAACTGTCGTCTGCAAACGACTGCCGCGTGGAAAGTGTTAAAGAACCGTTTGGAAAGCACGACATATATAGAAGATGATATTGAAGATAATGAAGTTGTCTTTAGTTCTTAGCATGCGGACCATTGCAATTTATTTACTTTTCCATTTCAAGGATGGAAATATAAACGGCACTTACCGGCAGTCCCTCCTATAAATACTCCGAAAAATATGTTATATAATGAGCCTTTAACGGTGAACAAATCGTATTCTGCGTAGGCAGAGTTGCCTTCCCAATCCTCGAGGTCAATTCGTAACATCCAGGAGCCTTTGGCTGTAAGGGTTTGAAGGTTGTCCAAGCCCCACCAAAATTCCCCAGCCAAGGAACCGAACCCGTGGGTGTAGTCGAACCAGTTACGGTAAAAATCAACGGAACCGTTGAAACGCTTCTGGAACACCTGCATAATGGATATAAACAGTTCGTACCAATCATGCCAATCAGGAAACATTCCTTTTTCTTATACCCATGATACGGCGTTATAGTTAGTCCTACCAGAGAAACCAATATTTATTCATTAATACCAAAACCTGATGGAACTATGAAACATTGAAAATTAGTAAACTGAATCAAGATGATCAATATATATCTTTTTGTCATATTTTCTTCTTTAAATAATGGCGTGCAAGAATTGGTTTTGAAGCTCTCGAAAATTGGCGAGAACAGAAAGCCCGCATCCACAAATCAAATTAGTGTTAATAGTTACTTTATATTAATTGTATAAATGAAGAGCTTTTTTTCTAAAAAACTAGTTATGACCGGCAATATATAGTATTTTGGTAGTAGTTTTTAGCAATGTGGGTAATTTGTTGGAGAAAAAAAACCTTACATCCCATAGTAATTCAATACAACAGTCCGAGTTGTTATACAAAAGGGCTTCCGTCCAAGAAAAATGTTTGGCAATAAGGCTTAGTTCCATTCACACTGTCCTCTAATGCAAGTACTGCCCTGTGCCCTCTATAGTAATTCTCTATAGATGAGGTGACATTTGTTGACATTTAGGACGCCCTCTGTTGGTTTGAGACAAAACACACCGGGCAAGAGTTCCTTTAGTTTACATAGGCCAGATCAGGTTTTCTAACTAGATTGTGGTGTCACAGCAAATTGTTATCAAAACTGTCTTTAAACTTGCTTAGGAATGCTATAAGCTACCGCATTTCACACAAAAAACTAAAACTAAATGAGTTTTACAATTCATTAGAAAGAAATTTCATGTTGTCTTCATTAACTTTACTGTATATTCTGCCTGGAGGGAAACAACAGAGGGTGTCCTATTTGTAAATACATGACATTATAGGTCACCTCATCTAGCTATACAAACACAACTTCAGAATAAAAGGACATTCTTGTTCCTGTTTTGTTCCTGTTTTGTCCTCTTGCCAACTCCTGTGACGTTTCTCTCTTTCCTCATCTTCTATCCGTCACTCGGGGAACTAGTCATCAAAGGTAAACTGACTGCACTCGCTTCATTTATCTATCTCAACACAATACTTTATTCATACATTTTACACGGACCTTTACCGGTCCTATCCTCCAATCTAACTGAGTCAAATACAGCAATTACGATCTATCAGCGTGTGCCGAACTTAATCCCCCGAGAGAGGGCGCTATGTCACTTATCTTACCTTGACACGCCTTACACCCTACCATTATTTACTGTTCAATTTTACGATAGTCATTTGTTCAGTCCAATTTTTGATTTGGTGAATGATTTTTTCCGTGTAGCAAAATGTTTGTAAGGATTTTATTGACATGTTTTACATAAGGGCTTATATCCATTTTTTGAAAGATAAAGAACATAATAACAACAACCCCCTAATATTTCGAAGCATCAATCACACTAGGTTAGAAATCTTTCATGCTGTTTTCTCAAAATCCCTCAAATGGATGTAAGCCCTTTTGCCTATTTGCTCGTCAAATATAGCAAAATACGCGAAAATAGAGGGTCACTCAAGTTTAACACTTTCACAAAATGTCAAAATTATTTTATTTCATTCCCATGTTTGGAATCGCCATGAAAAATGCATTGAAGTAAGTACAAACATGCCTAGTATTGGTTTAGTAATCCTTGAGATATACCTTGAAAGTTGGGAAAGAGTTCTGAAAAATCTGTTTTGTTTCATGGTAAAACTAATACTAGACGCGTGGAATGTGTTGAAGTACATGTATAATACAAGGACTGGTAATGCATGCAATGTGTAGATTGAGTCTTCATTTAGTAATATACTTACTATCCAATGTCCGTTATCGGTGTTCATGTCGCAATACATCTCTACAAATGACCGTGAGGGACCAAGATAGATGGGGTAAACACCGTCGTCATGGTAGTCATAAAAAGATTGTAGAGTATCACAATCGTTTTCTAAAATAACAAATAGTAACAAAAAGTAACGGCTTGCGAATCCCCTGGCTGGGAGATTCGCCTAAATGGGGTCAAAGGTCACATAGGGGTCATTAGAGGTCACTATGGGTACACCCCGTGAGTCATCTCAACCTCCCTTATGCAAATGATATTGTCACCACGTTTAGTTGAGATTGAAGTCTGACTCATCTCATCATATGAGAGAGAGGGCCCTAAACGTGTCGACAAATTGGGTCGAAGGTCACGTAGGGGTCATTAGAGGACAACTGTCTACACCCCATGAGCATCTGAAGTCCCCACAACCCAAAGATAATTGTTACCAAGTATGGTTGAGATTGAAATATGACTTCTCTCATTGAACAGGTCGAACCTAACCAAAAGGGAACACACACCCCACCCACCCCATCTCCTACTATACACCCCTGCATTATAATACGGACATGACACACATGACATGATCACAATATCCCTTCCGGCTTTTCAAGCCAGGGGATAAAAATGAGGATTTCATCAGGGATTATATTATCATATAGGTCACTCCTTCGCCTACTAAAACCAAATTCACGGGTGAAGGAATTATAGGGGGTGGGGGGGGGGGGGGGGGGGGCATTATCATGGTCGTAACAAACCAGACGACATGAGACTTGGTGGTTTTATCGGCTCAAAACATGATTTGTGGCACAGAAATAGTACATCAATGGTAAACATGGTAAAAAAAAAGCTGATTGTGATTTAGAGTAGAACTGATTTGCTTTGATGATGGCAGAATTTAGTTCTTATATGACACGAAACATTCAGAATTGGTTATTTGAAATTAATTGTGGATGGCTTCGTCTGGCAGTGACAGAGGAGGGGTGTGGCGTTATTTGCATTTTATGAATATTGTAATCAGATCAGTTGAGAAGGACGCCGGATCGCGACGATCACATCGTGTGAGGTCATGAATAGTCATAGCTGAATATTCATTCACAATGAATGATTGACAGTTTACGCTTAACTTCCGGGTGAAGCACTGATATAGTGCGCTATACTGTGAACCAAATTTCAACAATGGGCAGATATGAGAGTCATAGGCCTGATGGCATGCAGAAGTATAGAACAAGGGGTATCCACATAACATTAGTCTACTGAAGTATACCCTTTTATGTACCGATAGAGGGCTCACTCACTGTGACTGCTCCCCATCCTCTGATCTTACCCGTGAAAAAGGGTCTACTTGCATTGGATTTGGATTTGACCTCTGTATACTGTTACACTTGCTACATCAAAAAAACTTGATGCAAGCGTAATGAGCAAATTGTTCGTGTGGGGTTCAAAATTGACCAATGGCAGACACGATAAATACGAAGTATATGAATCTTCCTGAATCGTGCCTGTTTTACAACTTTTGATAAATTCAAAATAGCCGCTGTTCGGTCTAAAATTGCAACTTTAGGAGTAATCATTGACAATGATCCTAGCTACATTTCCGCATGTGATTATTTCCATGCTATTTCCTATCGTTCAATATCGTGTATAAAAAGCCTTTATACGTCCGAACAGGGACAGATAAGTTGATCATTTTTTACGATAAACTACAAACTCTTACACAGCCACAGAGATATCGCCTTCACGTGTTTCTAAATGTACAAGCGGCAAATTAAATATTAGCGCGTTATGAAGGGGTGTGATATACTATCGTGACGCGAATTATGCATAAAAACCATCGTCCCTAAATCCCTAGTAATCCCTAGGTGTGCTTAAAGCGCAGTTCTTTGGTAAATCCAATGTTAGTAGACCGTGTATTGGTCGGTTCTCGGATGGGAGCGGTTTTCGGCAAGGCGAAGAATCAGAGGGTGTTGTTCGATTGTGTGACAGTGAAATTATACACGGTATACGAAGTGGACTAACATGACATTCGCCGAGCCGTCGGCGAGGACAGGGTTGAGCTTCAGCCTGGCGCAGCTCGGACGTGGTTGTATATGCCAGTTATTGTGAACGTGATTGTAATTAGGTTATGCCTCTGGAACAATTCGATAGATTAAAAGAACAGACTAAAATAACTTTACGGTAGCACAATATAGGAAAAATAGTGGTCTGATGTAACGCGTTTTTGTTTTGGTATCTCTTGTTTGCGGAAATTAATTTGAACGGCACTTGATCTTCCAGGTTACACCCCGACGCATACGTATTCTTACCATATCCACAAAATGTCCATTTAGCGCTGGTCCCGAATCCTGACGTTACACCAATGTAATTGACTTGCACAGGACACGCAAGTTGATGACTGATCAAAGGAATATCGCCGACACGGCCTACCTCTAATAAATCATCAGCAAAGGAGACATAGAAATGTCTTGATTCGTCTGCACTGAGAACAGACGGGGAATTATACAATGTCCACTCTGCGTTTGAATTACACAATACTCCAGACTTTGTGTTATACCAACCTCCGATTACTGAAAAAGAAATTATACATTTTGAGTTGATCTGTCATAGAAATATTCGTGTTCAATGATTAGTTTAACACATGATCTGATCACATGATCAGAAATAGTATCACCTTCATCGCCATAAATGTTTTTAATTAAGCAATGACGTAATTTTCAGCCAAACCGTAAATATTTTTTTTAAAACAATCGGATTTGAAATGGTATTGGACGAGGTCATTGGAGACAGGAACTGAATATATATTGATGAAATATAAATACAAGAGCATGCTATATTTAGTTTTTCATTCCACCAGAAGCACGAACGCGATATTGTAGCGTCCGGTCAGTGCAAATTGCACTGATACGCATCATTAACGCGTCAATGCTGGGGTTCATCTTTGATCGAGCAATCTACACACGGAGAATGAAGTACAAGTTATGATTATAAAACCCTAAAAAGATTCGAAATTATTAATTCCAATCACCTAATATTTGGTGTTGTTCATAACTATTGTGTCGCATATCATCAATGTAAAGCTGATGTATTCATCTGTAGCAATCATACTAAACTGCTCACAAAAAGTATCGAAACACTTAGAAATGATCCAATTTAAAACGGCTCGAAAAGGAATGCATTAATCGACGCAAATAACCAAGTGCATAATTTTGTTCTGCGTATTTTGACACCTCGGTCGTTGAGATACGATGTTGCGGAGCGGAGTTATTGTCATTTCAATGATCGTGGGTCCAGTTTCAAAAGTGACACTCATCCTTATTGAAAATCACGATTCTGATCATTCTAAACAGTAATGCAAACCTCTTTCTATAGGATGATTGCCACTTTAGAAAATGGACCCATGACCATTGAAATGACAATAACTCCGCTTTGCAACATCGTATCTCATCGATCGAGGTGTCAAAATACGCAGAACAAAAGTATGCACTTGGTTATTTGCTTCGATTAATGCATACCCTTACGAGCCGTTATATATTGGATCATTTCTAAGTGTTTCGATACTTTTTGTGAGCAGTTTACATTCATGACATTTGTAGCAATCATTTGGTCTCGGCAACTTATTTGAAAATATATGGAGGTCTTACTGAATCTGCCAAAATGATATGTTTGTGGTTTCTATTAATTTATTCTCCTTAAAGAGCAATAATATTTAGAGAGCATCTCTCAATACTCATGATACTGTAGATGTCAACAATGTTTAATAGAACACTTTATTGAACAAGCAGCCGAGTTGTTTTTTTGAGCAAACTGGTGTTGATTTTGGTACATTGCAAATGTGCCAATATCGTTGTTTGCACGATGAACACACTAGCTTTATTCCACTGATAGGTAATACAAAGATTGACAAAAAGAGTTTTGACCTCCTTGTTGAAATTAAACTCCCCTTTAACTACACTCCTTACTTATTTTTGGTATTCCTGGTCCGTCATTTGCATCGTCTGTCAGCTGGTTGGTCGGTGACAGGATCACATATATGTCCTTATCTCCTTGAACCGAAAATGTAAAGTGATGGATGTTTTGTGGTACACGAGGCCAAAATTTTAATAAACTCAACATTTGTGTTTTGTAGACGTTCAAATCCAAAATTAGCTGTCTGAAGCTCCTGACATTCTACATAAGACAGAAATATACATTTTTAGATAATTGCAAATTCATAACATTTCTGTCAATGCAGGTTCAATATGACGTCATGCAAACACTAGCAATACCCAGTAGTTTTGTTGTACAGCGGGGATAGTACTTTGTTTTGGCGTCGGGCATAGTCTAGTTATGATTCAAGATAGCGGGCATAGTCTTGTTGCAAGACGACGGGCATAGTTGTAAACATTAAAGTAATTCCTTTAGAGCACATCCATATCTACCTGGTTATCACAACCATTTCATATCGTGAACCATAGCACTTTATTGATCAGCAAAAAATACAATTTCTGATAAATTCCATTCGTGTTTACGGTGATCCATTTGAAACGCTGTTTTTTGAATTCTATGCAATGGCACGCTTCGACACATTTTCCGGGGACGACATTCGTTGTTGTCCTGTTTAAAAATAAATTTGCGTTTTATTTAAAAATGTGACTAGTCAATAAAAATGCGACTAGTCATAGACCGATTTTGGCTAAAACCGCGTTTAGTACGATAATGCGGCCCAGTCTATCTTACCCGTAATTATCACCCTGACGCTGAAGTTGCACTTAGCCTCGTTCCCGCTGTCATCGACTGCTAAACATATAACATCCATAACTCCAACCTTGAACTCGGACCCCGTCGGTGGTGTACAGTTAACAATCAGATTTGGATCAGTATTGTCTACTGCTGTAGGTTTATTCCATGTGGTTATAGCTGTAAACCGACCTGCATCTGTAGATTTTGTAATGTTAGATGGACAAGACGAGATCTCCGGAGGCTCGTTATCTGAAAAAAAGAAATTATACACCCTAAATTAAAGTCATCAGAGATCTTACTAGTCTCGTACCCATCTGCGCACCAGAATCGATCGATAGCGAGCGCGTAGACGCGAGTATGTACGCTAATGTAGTATGACGACGAAAAAACTTTGTTCTACGGGTCCGATCTACCCATTCTTTTATATTTTAATGCGAAGAACACTTAGAGAATAAAACATAGTCGGCGGCCATACACGACGACACAAATATGGTACAGCCTATACATTATAAGACCATCGTCTATAGCAAAACAGCTAAGAACTATGTTTTATTCTCATTCTTATTTAGTTTATTGGTTATTTTGATCTTTTATCATAAAATAACGCAGTTTGTTAGATTTATTTTAAACAAACAACAACAAATTTCCCCTTTATAAAATCGGCGAATCCAGCGAGCTGTTTTCCAACATCCTGCTTCAAATTAATCGCGTTCTTTAGCACACACGCACCTGTCATCGCTGCGTTATACCCACAACGCATACGGCGACGACTTTGTGTAGGACACGCTAACGCGATGACGCGTTGATCATACGCGCTGAAGGTATTATTTTTCGAATGAATTAAACCCCGCCCCAAACTATACACCATTGTCTCATAATGTATGGGCGTGTCGGCTGAAAATCAGCCAAAAACCAATCAAATTGCCAGCTGACATCTCAAACCACACCCACTATATAAGAATGAAGCTTATTCCACGCGGCTATTGGTTTTACCAAATAAAAAAGAGAATTTTCAGTATTTTCTTTACAAACATATTTCCATATTATTTAACATATAAAAAGGATACATGTCTCATGAAACCCATGTTTTATACAGTTTTCGTGGTGTAAATAGCAGTATACTAATGGTGTACAAAGCAAGCGAAATTTTCGACTGCACATTTATTAGATAAAACGGTACGAACCTAGTTAAATGGTTACATGGTTGTGATATTCAGATGCCCCATACATTTGTCTGTATATGCCCCTTTCCTTAATGATTTTATTTACTTCATAAATCATCATTTAGCACTTATAATGAACCATCTTGATATTTAGCCAACATTTCATGTTAAAGGGAAGTTAGTCAATATGACAATGATGACCCAACGGTTAATATACACCAATAGCAGTGGATAAAATACATAAATCATGATATTTTGTCATTGCAAATACCTTTAAAGACACCATTCAAAATATAATAAAGATGTGATTCATAATACCGAGGTTTTAAACCATTCTAAAGCAATTTCATGTCATATTGTAATCCTTCAATAGCAGAAATAGTGGTATTAAACCCAAAATGCTCCAAAATGTCTAAGAACTAGAAAGAATGTGAATTATTTCATATTCTATTCACATTTCAATACCGAGTCAAATTTTATTGACACTAACAACTAATTTTCAAAATGAATTTTACAATTTTGATTAAGTTTTTGCAGGCGGACCAGTTGCCCCATACCCCTTCGGACCACTTGCCCCAACAAATGACTTAGCACTTTGTCGAGAAGAAACATTATTCAAACACGCCTGTGACGTAATACATTTTACGCCAAAATGTTTTAAAACATTCCATCATTTGTCATAATAATCAATAACTCCAATACATTTAAAAAAAAAAGGGCAAAACTGCATTTTTGTTTTTAGCCAAAACACAGATTTCTGTAGCCAGCGAGTATCTTTGAATTCGCAAATATTGCGGCGTTCGGGTCCTACAAGTAGACGAGTGTCTTTAGATAAAATAAGAAATGGTGTACTTTGTTATTTGCAAATTCATAAACTAATAACTCTACCAAATGAATACCCGTGATAATGATTTAAGTTGAAGCATTCTTTAAATGGTAATATTGATCGCAAATCCAAACCACCAATGTCCCAACTTAGCAATGTGCGCCATTTTACGGTCATTTCAACCACAACCTATGGTATTAATCATATTTCGGAAAGTCCCTAAGCACACTACAATATAGCACCCATCAAATGCAATATGCACCTAACATCTTAAAACGACTGTACTGCATGTATATATTTACTGTTGCATATCTGTCAATCATATAAAGTACATTAAACATGATCTAAACCCATCTTCATATATCGCCCATACTATCTGTGAATTTTCAATCAGTCACTCAAGGAGGTGGCTTCAAAGATCTGGAGAATATCACATGTGTAAATACCCTAAATTTTCAAATGTTTCGGATTGTAGAAGGTAAGGATATAATATGTCAAGTTTCAACAAAAGTCGTACTGTTCAAAATAAAGCAGTATGCCCATACAATTACAAAATCCTTCATTTCGGACCACTTGCCCCACGGACCAGTTGCCCCATATTCCCCTAACACAATGTGAATATTTCACAAAATATCTGGAAAATTATCAATTGTAAAAAATAATTACGAACTTAACTGAACTGAACATTTAAGAGTATAATATACTGCGGATGTGTGACAGATATACATGTAATAGAAGGACAATTATCATATCCCTACTACAACCCGGGTCTATATTTAGTAATGTAGGCTACTGTGTGATTGATTGATTACATTTCTGAAAACGGTTAGTCATATCTTAAAATCTACTACACACCAGCAAGTATTTTAAAATAAGAAAGCTTATAAATATGCTCATACCTGTAACATTGACGCTAAATCCACACGTGGCTTTATTTCCACTGATATCAACAGCCTCACATACAACCACCCATATTCCAATGGCAAACTCAGATCCAGACACTGGTGTGCAACTAATTACAGGGCTTGGATCGGAATTATCTATTGCCGATGGATTAGTCCAGGTTATTACCGCTGTAGGTTTACCCAGATCCGTTGATGCTGACATGCTTACTGGACAGGCAGACATTTGGGGCGGTTCGTTATCTGATAAGAAAAAAATAAACAAGATCAGTTCAGCAAATTGTATAATTGTTATTCATTTTGTTTGGAATTGTGTTGCGATTATCATAATTATCCGAGTCTAAGCAAATAATAGCAAAATAGCATCGTCTTTCAGTGCCTCTGTCGGGAGTCTAGGTTATCATACGGCAACATCGTAAACTCAACATATTTAATGGTAACATATTATTAATATCATTCATATGAGTCATCTGAACAAAATGATACCGCTGCGAATGATCTGGGGGATGCTTAACAGGACGCGAAATTATTAACCGTAAACAACATTTGACAAAAACTGTATACACTGCATTATCAGTCTCATTAGGTATGCTATACGCTTTATTCCGTCAAGGTATCAAATGATGTTTACGGTAAATAATATCGCAAACGGGACCGTGTAATAGCCCATACCCCAACCCCGACCCCGACATCGACCTAACCAACCCTATCCCTGAACCTACTCCTGAACCTACCCCTAATTCTAATCCTTACCCTAACCCTGAACCTAACCATGAACCTAACCTTAATTCTAACCCTATTTATAATCCTAACCCTAATCCTAACCCCAACCCTAACCCTAATCCTAACCTTAACCCTAACCCTAGCCCTAAATATAACCACAACCCTAACGCTAACCCTAACCCACTAGGGGACCGTATAAGATCGTACAATTGCCTGTGTCCTAACATGAGTGAAATAAAAACACAGTACCACTATTAAATAAGACTAGCCCAACAAGCTAAAAAAGTTCCAATCCAGAGAATCACTATCAACCCAAGAACCTCTTCGAACTATTCTAACACATATATTAGTGTTTCTATTTTGAGCCTTAGTATTTCCCCCTAAAAAGTTGGGTTTTGTTCTTTCTTGTTTCTTTTTAAAATAAGATGTGCTCATACCTGTTACATTAACGCTAAATCCACAGGTGGCTTTATTTCCACTGCTATCGACAGCCTGACATACAACCTCCAATATCCCAATGGCAAACTCAGTTCCCGACGCTGGTGTGCAACCAATTACAGGACTTGGATCGGAATTATCTATTGCAGATGGATTAGTCCAAGTTATTACCGCTGTAGGATTACCAAGATCCGTGGATGCTGATATGCTTACTGGACAGGCAGATATTTGTGGCGGTTCGTTATCTGAGGAAAATAACGAAAATAACCAGTTAATTTCAGTTTTGTGATTCATTTGTTTGTATGTTTGTTACAACCCCAGGAGTTGTTTTTGGAATGATTTTATGAATTTCAAAAGGGTAATTTTGGTTAAAACTGGAAACCACCATGTTTACAAAGAGACCATAATTTCGTCCAAATTTTTAAATTCAAAATTCCTAAGAAAGCTACAAATTTATAGATATTAGAATCATATGCACTTTGAACAACGGTATTCATAGCTAAATAAATGCACCTTTTCCCAGTATAAATCATTCTGGGACACCCTGTATAGGAGCATTATCAGGCGTCCAGATGCGGGTATCTTATTTGAGCAGGTTTAGTAGAAAAATCTCGCCAAGGTTGTTTATATCTTATTTGCTGGGTTACAGTACCGGCCCCGTCTTACCTGTACTACATCTTAACATAATCTCATCCTGTTCACTCTTTGTCCCGCTACCGTCTAGTCCTCCTGCAGGTTGTCCTTTAACAACTTTACAATCTTGTTTAACACCCGGTTTTTCTAGCTTCTCAGGCGATAAAGTCCATCTAACTCGATTGGTTTCGACATTATCTTTATTTCTGAGTGTCTTCCGTCCTGTATACGTCACATCTGTCTCTGTTGCTGTGATTACTGCAAACGGTGTTTATAAAGAAAGTAAAAATATCAACGATTATTAGTTATATCAGGCTTTTTAACGGTACAATAAAATTGTATATTGAATATTGTTCAACCAAAGTACCCGGATGCGACCAATATAATAACAATACTGCCTTCCACTATATTTGTGTGCGGCGCAGAAGATTTGCGGGTGAGTAGGCCTATCTATGCGCAGATGATGCACATGGGTACATTTTTGAGATGGGCGTTTCTATCTCGCTGAGATTAAGGTCAGTTCTGGCTAATTGATTATTGCACTCGCTATAAAAATATTCTTTATCATTGAGCAGGCAAGAATACCGCAATTTCATTGGTTATTAGCATTTCGATATATTTTCTTATCATTCAGTAGACATGACTACTGTTATTTTATTAGTTAATTAGCCAAAGAGGATATTTCCGTATCATACCGATCTCTTTATGATGTGAAGCGCTCTGTATGATACGAAATTATTGCTGTAGGATAACAGAGCGATTTATCACGCTTATTATGATTGCATCGTACAACACTGAACCTCTCTGAAAACATAGATGCCAACAAATAAGTAAGTTCCAACTGACCCGTTATTTCAAATTTCCTAACAAAATCAACAAAATGAACAACAAAATTGTTAAAATGTTCGAACATTTTTGAGGATTTTTTTTCTTATCACATTTTTGGAGGAAAAAACTGAAAATTCTAGAAAAAAATTGTGAAATTTGTTGGACATTTTTTAGGGTTTATGTCTTCTTCAATTGTTGGAGAAAAAAAAGTGAAAATTCTAGAAAAAAAATTGAGCATGATTGGACAAAAAAATGTATGTTTTTGGTTGATTAATTTTCAAATTTTGAAAATTAATGACAATTCACCATTTCCTAATTTTTGGGAAACAAAACGCCTGACTGACCAACCCTTTTCGGTGTCCAAGTAATATTTTATTTTTTCATCATGCATTCTAACAATTATTTACCTAAATTCATGCCTACTGAATGATAAATTCGTTATCCCCTGTTTGTTCTCATGCAATACAAAAATATATTAATGTTTTGGGTTCGAAACATTATTATATTTTCGTATTGCATGAAAAAAGAAGGGGATAACTAATGGTATCACCCTCAAAGCCATTCATATCATATAAATATTAATTATTTGCTAATTCCCATGTTGGATACCCAGGTGAATTTGTCACAAGATTGTTTTTAAATTGTTCACTTCACTAACAATGACTAAATAAATCAAAAACATATCGAGTTGTGTTTTACTGACTAGGATTATTAAATATTCATATTTTATGGGACGTCACTTCCATGCACAAAATCCAATGTTCAGACAGGCAAATCAATCAAGCTAGTTTAACATTTTATTTCATCTTCTGGAGAGAGATAGTGTCGATCCTTTAAAAACGTAATGGAGCCCTCACATGTATCCGTGTGAGCTGGGCGGCCCCTTACCGTCTTATAGAAAAACAACAGAGTCCAACACGGTGAACAATCAGCAAAAAATGTCAACGGCCGCATTGATTTTCTTTTTGTCACCGGGTTCATACTGTTCAATACCGGGTCCTTATCGGCCTGGAACCGGGCTCATACCACCTCCTCACCAGGTCATCACCGGCCGTAACGCTTGGGTACCAACCGAACCGCCTTGATAACGTCATCAAACTGCCCTGTATAAGCTGAGCGCTCAAGCTCGCCGCTTCGCTCACATTCCGGGAATCTCTGTAAAATACATTTGTACTCACATGTATCCGTGTGAGCTGGCCGGCCCATTACCGTGTGACAAATTGGTGCAGACGGCGGCACACGGTGATGTCACACGGTGGGTCGTTTCGCGTCCGTTGAACACGTTACCGGGGGCATTGCCGGCCATCCGCGCCCGGCAGGAAGTTTGAACATACTCAAAACTCCTGCCGGGTGAGTAAAAGCGGCGGCAAACGGTGAGAGCCCGGTTTGAGGACGGTATAAAGACGGCGCACCCGTTTCGCGCCCGTTCGCAGGGCGGTAATGGTAGGCGACCACCTTACCGTCTAATAGAAGAACAACAATCAGTAAAAAATATCAACGGGCGCATTGATTTTTGTTGTTGATCACCGGGTCCATACCGTTATATACCGGGTCTATGCGGGGTCCTCACCGGCCTGGTACCGGGCTCACCGTCCTTATACGTAGTTAGCTTAGCGTTCTCACCGGATGCATAACACCCCCTCACCGGTCCTCGATCCATACCGCTCTACACCGGGTCTGTACCGGGTTCTCATCGGCCTCATACAGGTCTAGCTTACCGTTCTCACCGTGTCCTCACCGTGTGCATACCACCTTCATACCGGTTCCTAACCGGTCGAAACGCCCGGGTACCGGCCGAAACGTCTTGATTACATCATCAAACCGCCCTTTTCAAGCTGAGCGCTCAAGCTCGCCGCTTCATTTGCATTCCGGAATTCGTACGACCAACATCTATAATACTCTCTAAATGTAAAAGAGCTAAACCTCACTCTTTCGAGAGCTTTAGGAGGGACGGCTCTTCTAAGAAGTGAAGTTCACTCTTTTCAGAGTGATTTGTCACTCTTTTAAGAGTGATTTCCACTCTTTTTAGAGTGAATTTAACTCTTTTTAGAGTAAAAATCGCTCTTTTAAGAGTGAACTTCACTCCAAAAAATAGCTGTTCCTCCTAGAGCTCTCGAAAGAGTGAGTTTTAGCTCTTTTACATTTAGGGAGTTGCAACATGCCTGCTGAGAGTCCGTTCCGCGAACGGTTACTAGGCTGCATGCGGCCATTCGCAGTCCGTCGCTAAGATGAGCGACGTCCACCACCGTCCACCACCGCCCTGCGAATGGGCGTGAAACGGGTGCGAAACGGGTGCGAAACGGGTGCGAACGGGTGCGCCGTCCTTATACCGTCTTCATACCGGGCTCTCATCGTTCGCCGCCGCTTTTACTCACCCGCCAGGAGTTTTGAGCATGTTTAAAACTCCGGTGGCCGGCAAAGTCCCCTGAACGTGTTCAACGGACGGGAAACGGCCCACCGTGTATGACGCCGTCCGCACCCATTTTTCACACGGTAAGGGGCCGCTCAGCTCACACGGATACATGTGAGGACCCCATAAGGTATACATTATGTGGTCAAAATTCGGGTTTTATATCGCCATTTTAGTAGTACATATCCCTGTTGGCTTCCAATTTAGTGGTGTGTACCCACGACGGTCCATTACTCACCTACAAAAACACAGAGATAAAGTGTTGTTATGTTTATCGCAAGATGGTCCATGGTAAAACAACAATCCCTCTGGGATACTGTCCTTGTATTTTGTTGAAATATCCAATTCTACCAAGTTCATTCAAGAGCGTGGAAAGAGAAGTGTTGTTGTCGTGAACAAGAAGAACAAGTCTGAACAAGTCTATTTCTGCAATAAATAAGATATCTCGAAATTAATTATTAAATATAGGCATGATAAATGTAAACCATGACAACCAAACATAATTATCGATGAAAATGTGATTAAAAAGACCTTGTACCTGTTGATGCATTACAACTATTAAATCAGCTAATGGCATACAGCCCTTTTATGGCAAAAGGATGTATCTTATATGTACTTTCCTAATGATATACTTCCTTTTAACATGGGTTGTGTTAAATTGGTTCAATAATTCTCACTTAGGAAAAGGTTGCAACTTGTAAAGACAATAAAAGTAATATACTGCCTTTTACCACTTTTTTATGGAGAAAAAAGCTAACTTTGATCGTGTTAAAAGGAAGTATACTGTTAGGAAACTACATATAAGATACATTCTTTTGCCATAGTAGGGCTGCATAGCTATAGTCTAGGCGGGTTGAGAAAAATGAATAAGATAGAAAAAGAAGGAATCTCGTTTCCAGCAGCCTAAGTGCTAAGCATAGATGAAAGGAACCGACAATTTGGAACCCGGTAGTATATTTTAACGGAATAAATCGTATTGGAAACTGGAAACCATTGCTTAGCACCAGGCTGCCGGAAACGGGATTCAAAAAGAAGAGAGATAGAAATAAACACACCCCTGAACAAGATGATGAAGAAGAAGATGATGATGGCGTAGAACATAAAGAGAAGAAAACAAAACGAATTAAAGAAAGGAAAAATAATGATATTATTACCATTATCAAAATAACTGCAAAATCTTATTTTTTATTTTGCTGCAATATTTTGCAAAAATCACCTCCCAAACATACGTTATAATTTATTGCAAGAATGTAATCATGCTGTATATACATGTATACCAAGTTCATTTTTTGTATTTAAGGGTGTGTTTCTAAATATATATCATCTCAATTCAAGTGGAACCCAAATAGATTGGCTATTTATTGAAAGCCTTGACATGAGGAGACTCAAAAGTCATAATAACGCACCATCGGTGTTTAATGAACTATGCAGCGTGTCTACATTAAATGACGTGTCTTTATATTCGGGACAAGTTGCACATAGCTGGACCCAAAATGGAAATTGAGGGAAATAGAAAATAGTTTAGCTACCTTATATTTATAGGCCTAGAGGCTGTCCAAAAGGCAAGTACCCATCCATGCCCAAAATCTGTATTTATTAACCACAAAAGTGAAGTGATAATTACCGAAGCTAGGATATTGTATCCCTTCAAAATTTAGATCATGAACATCTTACCGAAAATACTGAGAGAGAGGAACGAGATAATTTCATACTCGAGTAAAGCATCCATGAGTTAAGTGAAAAAATGCCAATAGCGAAAGAAACTAATCTTGTTCTACGGGCGAATGGCCCCCTCAGGTAGGTTCGGTCGGTCGGGTTTTTTTTCTTAAAAATGCTGGTGAAAATTGAACAATGTTCAAAATGTAAAAATCAATCTTTAATTCGTAACAATTCGGACCCATAGAACAGGGTTTGTCGCCTTAGTGACAAACATACATTCTCGATCTCTCTACTGACATTGGAAAATGGGGATTAGGTAAAATTTAAATCGCCGATGGTATGATAAGATTAGTAGGCATTCCATACAATAATGCTCAATAATGGCTACATCGTTATAAATTTTGACAAAATTAATATCATATTTCATCATTGTAGCTAATTTTGTGAATTTGGTCAAATTCGATTTGGCGTATATACACACGAGAGTAGAAAGACGGGAGATACATACGCGTGCGTAAATGCTGCGCCTGTAAAGTAACGTCACTGTCCAGAGGAAGACAAATAGAGTATAGTTTGATAAGTCTAATGTACATGATCTGATCTCTAATTAAAGGTTACAGTATGACAACTCTGATTTCAAAAACAACAAACATGTAATATATCATTTATTTTTATGATGAAAACCCCAGTGCATTTGGGGCAACGATGGGTTCTAATAATTTTTGGATAGCCTTTATACCTTGATTAGATCTAAATTGACGATCCGCCTTGAAGCAGCGAATTACTAAAGCGGGGTAGGAGCGCATACGCAACAGCCACACGGTGTGTCCCACACATTACGCGTGTGTATGTTAACATCACCCACGAACATTTCCATTATATACTTATGCACTGGAGAGATGACCCTGCAACATTCTCTCCAATTTGGAACTACCTTAACTGTAGCGTAGAAACATGAAGCAAATGAGATTTTGACATTATAGTTTAATCAGTTCCAAGTTGGCGAGAAATAGTTGGTCTTTATCTCTCTGAGTGCAAACATCATCCAATCGAACGCGCGTGATAGTGGCCACACGCAGGGGGGCCACGACATAGTTATACCGACGAAAGTCATGATGAACCGCCATTTTTTTTATTAAAAAAATCGTAAAGTTTCCCATTTTTTCCCGTCAGCAGCTGAAATGTTGATAAGTAGGGGAAGGGGGGGGGGGGGGGGGGGGGGGGGGTATCCTCAAAACGGGGGGGGGGGGGGGGGGGGGGCGTTATCCTCAAAACTGGTCGAAAAAAATCGCATGGTCAAAATCAGATATGTACCGACGGGAGCTCGTGTGTACCGACAGGGTTATTTCAGGGGGGCCACCGGGCCCCCAGGCCTCCATGGGTACGCCACTGGCACGCGGTTCTGATCACACTAACATCGCTTCACGCATATGATGAACAGTGCGCTAGTTGCCATCATACGTGCCCGGGTCTTTCTGTATTCATTCGCTGCTGTAAGGAGGCTTCGATAATTTGGAACTGATGAAACTATTAGGATAGGATCGAAACATGTAAAATACCGTATATCGTCAGCCTGCTTCGATAATTGCCTAACTCATTTTTTCTAGTTCTTAGAAAACAACAAAAGTATGAAACCTGTTACCTGTGTACCCACCTGTTACTCATTTTGCATTATTGATGGATGGATATTCATTATGTGGAATGTGACTTGTATTGTTGATGCCTCAATTGGCGTGCATGGATGCACTAATCCAAGTCATATAGAAACAGATGAACACAGCCATGGTCACAGGTCACTAATAGGTATATCAAATAAGGTGGAGCCGTTTCAAAAAATCCATCAAATCGTGATACGTGTCTCTATTTTAAATAGAAGTTGTCAAAAAAACATAACATTTTTGGTATCATATTAAAGACAATTTATCCAGCTACCGAATAAAAAAAGAATTAAAGCCACATGTTTAGCAACAGTCAAGTTATCAATATAAACGTCGAGTGAGTCAAGGGTGGAGCCGGTGGGTGAGGCGCCGGTGGGTGAGGCGCCCATAGGTTTCTACACAAAATAGCGGAAAACTAGAACTTTTGAAATTGATGCCATTTTAAAAGTATACATAGGAAAGTGTTCAAACTTCTCATATGTGTTAATAACATGTGCCTGCTACTATGAATAATTATATTGAATTGTTATCTAGACATTCTCTACTAGAATATGATGTTTAATTCAGGGAGTGTTTTAACGTAAAAAATACACAGTTTTATTCATTTTATTGATTAAACAATGGCCAAATCGCGGTCTCTCTATTTCATTTGTGTGACTCTTCGGTCCTTTTCTACCCTGGGTATTAAAACATTTAACTAAAAAAAGTGTTTCTTCACAGAATTGTTCATAGATTTATGAAATATTTGCTATTTAGACCTATTTTGAACCACCCTGTATTCAAAATAAAAGGAACTTTAATGATATTCATGTAGTTCATTTTGATAACCATTTTCCTTTAAATTAAATAGTCCATGCTAACTAAATGTTATAGAATATTATATACAAACCTTCATTTTATGCATTATTTCATCATAATTTTAGACACCCTGTACTTTTCCTGTGTACATTTTGGGCAGGTGATTCTTAGCAAATTTGGTAGCACCTTCTGCGGTTGTTCTGATTTTGGTGACTATCTTCAGCTAAACCCTAATTGTACAAACTATCAAAATATTTTGTGAGGAGCAAAAACGATCAACTTTTTTATGTTCCACCCTGTAAAATTGTTATACACCCTGTAAATAATAAATAAATAATAATAAATATAAATAAAGGGACTTCGATATTCATACATTATTAGCTAAAGGTATATCTAGCTATTTATTGCAACGAAGTCAAGGATCCTAATGTGTCAATGAGGCTGTAATTTCTTAAATATTCCCTTTTAATTTGGTAAAATTCACGAGGGTAAACCTTGAACTGTCTATTTTTTGATTTATGCAAACAAATCCAACATATACCGTCCTTAATCATTCAGTGATTTCAGACTTTTAATCTGCAACGGCCTATAATACGTCTGGCGGGAGGATCACACAGATTACCAGACTGGCATTACATGATAAGTCTTGGTATTCGCAATACGATGAAGCGTCGCCAACGGTTGTTCTTGCCAGTTCAATTGTTGACCTCTATGGTCGACAATATAAATAATAATGTGGAACACAGCTTTACGAAAGATACCTTATGAGTAATACAAAGAAAATGAATCTACAATAAATGCATAATGTAAATTTGTGTTGGTGGGTGTGCTTTCACATGTTTAACTAATATATTGACATTTAAACACACAGTAACATATTTTCCTGATTGTATTATGCGAGGTTTTGATGGCAACTTTTTACCATGGAGCACTGCATATTTTTGCCTCTGTCAAGCAACCGCTGGCGGCGCATCGTATTACCGAGAATTGTACTTATTGTTGATGGTTATCAAGTCGACTCTCTCAGTTCAGACAAACATGTTGACTGTGAGTACTCACGTAGAGCAACATAGTCAATTATCGAATACTGTCTAAAGCACGCTTACCGTTCCCTGCAGATCCAGGTAGGATAGATTGGCGGCGCTGTACGATGCTCATTACCGGTTGACACTTCCCCCCTGAGTTTCTATAAACATTGCACAGCGATATTTATTACAATTGACGACTTATATAAAATGCGTATAGACCAGGTTACTTCTTGTTGATGAACAACGTTAAATGCCTGGTTCCATTCCATGCAGGGGGGGGGGGGGGGGGGGCATGAATTGACTGTTGTGTTGACTGCTTTTGTTATAGCCCATGTCACGTCTTGTTAATCAAAAATGATAAGTGCCCGGTTTGTATTCCATTCATGGGGAACATGCATTGACTGTTGTATTGACTGCTGTTGCTACAGATGACTGGTTTGGTTTATTGTATGGTTTATAATAAACACCCCTTTCGACCCCCACCCCACCCACCCCACCCCCACCCCCGACCCCACCCCCACTTCGCATACAAGCAGGCAAGCTTTTGTTTGGCAGGCAATTTGCGCGCACACCGGCAGGCAAACTTTTGTTTGCTTGGCTGCTATGACGTTACAGGTGACTGCAACCTGGTCTTAAACTGCTATATATGTACAGTATGGTTAAGAAAAGATGCTTAATCTGTTCATATAGTGCAGATTAACGCCCTCAACGGAATAAAGCGCAATAACACTGACAAAATTGTTAAAGAATGTAGGATATCCAATATTGACTGTTTAAGAATGTAGGATATCCGATATTTATTGTTTAAGATTGAACCATCCTTCTTTTTACCTCCCCGACCACCAACCCCTGAGTGTTTTAACATATAGTTAGTCATGAATATCGTTTCAGAGGTGTTTTTATGCCTTACACGGCACTATATGAACAGATTAAGCACCTTTTTTTAACTGTACATATATATTGAAATGACTAAAAAGGTGTGCAATGACAACATCCAAGGATGGGACATTTAAAAGGCAAAAGAAACAACACAATAACATGGGGACCGACGTTTCGGAATGATAAAACAATTCCTTTAACTAGGTATAGGACAAGTTAAAAAAACACAACCGTCTCTGACCAGCATAGACTAAAAAATGATTGCACTGTATTACAGAAGTAATGGGAGTGGGTTAAAATAAAGGATTATTGATATAATAAAATAGGAGGAGATCAGAATAATGGTGTGTATAAAATGGAGAGGGTGGATTAAACTAGGTGAGATCAACCATGCAGAGAGGATTTATAACAAGTGTTGTATGGAGGGCCAGCAGACACATATGATGATACTGAAGAAAGGATGGACAGCCATTCAGGTAAAATCCCTGGTGGTCATGTGAAAACCAAAAAATAATAAAAAATATACAAAAAAACCTCCACTATAAAGTCCTACAAGAAACAGCGCCTGGTTGGGTGTGCCGTTGTACATATATAGCAGTTTAATAGGGAGAACAGGTTGTGACGTCGTCTATACGTTGAATATATTCTCGGGTAAACATTATGTCATACTGGTAGATTACACAGCGGTAACTAATTATATTCCTTGCCCGCCCGTGTCATATTTTCGCTATCGTGTGGTCTAAACCCAATCACAGTATGCAGAAAGGTATCGCTTGTCCCCGTATATTTGAAATTCGGATCTTATTTTGATTATAAGACTGGTACCTAATACCAAAGTGGCAAAAAAGAAACATTTTATTTTGTAGGTTTTGAGAGCATTTTAGTTGTATATGTTATTATGCAGGAGGGCGCAACAACAGTTGACAAATTTGACAACAGTTTGAATAAATTTAGACAATATTACGCAGTACACCTCATTTTAACAAATTAGGTCGAATTATATACTTTCTGTACCTCAAAGACCACACACACTTCATAAACCTAAAACAAATGTAAAGGTGAAAAATGTTGTAGCTTTATATGTTTTTTCTCCTAGCAAAAGACTTACTTTATTATTCAACTCATAATTACACCATATTACATTTGGTTGCGTACATGCCATGATGGAAAATGCTTGGTAACTAAAGGAAATACATTTACATACAATTGTTGCATACAATTACTTAATATAATAGGTGTCACGGGTTATATATAACATAAATGGTACAATAAATTATGAAAGTACAATATTTAACTAAATAAATATTGTATCATTATTCCTTGCAGCTATTTGGCTAACAGTACGATTAAGAGCATCATCTCTGGATGTGCCTAAAATGGCGTTATAGTTATATTACCTGAAGGTGGCTGAATTTTCCTATGTGTAACATAAATATAATTATAGCATTTGTCAAAGATACCTCTGAAATTTACCTGTCGAGCGTCGAGTGAAGCGAGGCGGACAGAGGGCGCTCACACATTTTAAGGGGCTCACACACACCCCTTCAACGCCTTGATTAAATGCTATTAAATAGACGTAAAATGCACCGAACATGCCGAATAGTTTAGTAGACATAAACTCGAAACAATGTGAGCTATCGAAAATAAGCACATCTTTTCAGGTCAACATTTTGAAATTTTAATGCATCTGAGAATAAAATATTGAAGGTATATTTTTGATATTTTGAGTCATTCCATAGCAGTGCTAAGGACAACGAGTGTTATCTTTGTACATGTGTGTTGGGCAATCCTGATCGGAGACACACATGACCTTCAAAAGATAATACGCACTTGAATATTATCACTGTGTTTAAAAGGACCCAGTGAGACCCAGTGAGATTTCTACAAAATCACAGACTAAGCACTAAAAATACATGATATTGACTTAATGCTTTCCATTTTGATCGCATTTTGATTAAAACTCATCGCTAATTCAATGAGGGATCCTATCAAGTTGTCATATTTCTCACTTGACTGTTTCTATGTGGACATTTGTAACTTTTTCACCCATTTGTGTGGACATAAAAAAAAACGTGGGGACATTAGCATGTCCACGTATATGGTCGAATCCAACGAAAAGTGTCCACGGCTAGATTTTTAGGGTCCAGTTTCAAAATGCTTCGATCTCTTATTCCTTTTCCCACTCAAAGTCAATATATCAAGCTTGTATGGAAAAAAGTGCCATCACTAATCTCTCCAATTGACCACGTGGCGGAATGATGAAGTTGAAGGTACACTTCTCAATGTTACCTACCAATAATACAAGTACCATATTTTGATTAAGTGATGATTATTCCACCTATTTACATATTTCATTCAAATTTGTGATTGTATTGTATTCAGAAGATGCTAATGCTGATAGAAAGTGATCATATTTGTCCAGGTGCTCATTTTTTTGTTTACATTTTAGATTCACACAGTTAGGTAGCATTTGCAGGCTCTCAATACTTTGAAACATGAGGTTGAGTTACTTTGTGTACTTTCACCAAGATGATTTTAATGAACATTTGTTTTCATGTACCTCAAAGAGGGGGAATGACCCTTTCTGTAAAATTTAGAATTTTGAGCATGCGCCCAAAACCTAAGTACATAGAGGAATGTGGAAATTTGGTATTCGAAGGTAACAGTTAATGTATACGTAGGTAAGAGAAGTAAAACTGTAATAAATTAATGTTCTACTTAATTTATGTTACATTTTGGGGTGAAATAATTATGCAGGGCTATAATCAATATTTTTAAAATTTTAAATAAACATGTTAAAACATGTTTAAATCCTAATATAATGAACATATTCACAGTAGTTTACTTTAAATAGATACTAGAATATTAATTTATTGCAATAATCAAAGTATTCGTAGTTAACACATTTGTTCTCAACTTCAACTTCGTTGACTAAGAACAGTTGGATTCGTTGACTTGACTTAGGTTTAAGTGCAAAATTGTACTCGACAGAGTTTGTTTATGCCCTGAATCGCGTGTGAGTGGAATGTCGTATCAAAATGGTGTCTTCATTGACTTTATAAGTAGATTTAAGAATGTGCACTCAGCGCTGCTTTTACAAAACAATCAGAATTGCGTAATATTCAACATTTGAATAAAACAGCAAGATTAACCAATTAAACATTAAAATAATATAAAACCATATTCCTATTTCTAAGATATAAAAGAAAACACCCTAAGCATCAATAACCTCACTAGTGATATACCTATACTGTTACTATTCTTGATGTTAAAGGCATATTGAATAGAATTAACCTTTTACACATGATAATTATGGCAGAAAATGTTTTATTATGCTAACGTATCTGATAATCCAATTTTGTTAGTGTCTTTCTTGCTTGACTTTCAATTATTAAGAATGTGCGTTTAACTTCTACAAAACAGTCAGAAGTGTGTAATATTTAACATCTGATTTAGGGCAAGATGATGACAACATTCACTCGCTAGTAATACTATTATTATTACTGATCTAATTTGGTAAAAAGCATGTTCATCATTAAAACTAAACATGATTAAAACTTAAGCATATATACACATTTTAATTAAGAAACATCTGATCATTCAGCCTCGTGATCATTCAGCCTTGTAATTTCTACTTAACAAGTTTAGTGGTTCTTGATGTATTCTGTGTGTAGTTAGTTCTTTAGGTCTCTCATGTCGCGAGAATGAATATCTAATAGAACATAAGTACTCTTTGTTTATTCTATAGGACATTCTAGAATGTTAAGAATGAACGTTTCAGTTTTCGTGTGAATCCAAAGTATTGGATCGAATCAACTATTGAATAGTTCACCGAGCTATCTTTATTTAGAAAGCGAGCGGTTTCCTTTAAGCAAACAGTTTGATTTGCCTGTAATTCATAGTCTTGAATGTCAGGTTATTTGTTTTAAGCAATAAAACAACCGGTTGCCTTCCTCAATTTGTTCTAAATAAAGGAGGCAAGTGAGGTCTTCTGGAAGTTATCATTTTGAATAGCTGTTTTAAACACGAAAGCCAGATCGCTTTTTGATTCATTTAATATATACTTTGAAATAATTTCATATCAGACCTTATATATATAAGTTTAATATGAGCCGAACATGTTCAAAGTCTAGAACATTCAAATATTTTGCCTTTCAGTCCACAACGGAATAAAGCACATACAACTTTCAGCAAGACATTCAGTTGTCAGATTAGAATTAAGATATAATTTCCTAGTTTGGAATTTGTATCATTCTAAATGTCGTACATAGTCAGTCTTTATCGAGTTTCAACCGGAGGCAGACTCCGCTTGATATAGAATCACCAATATGATATATTTTGTCAGATGTAGACAAAATAGGAATTTTATGTTTAGAAATTCAATGTTGTTTGATTTAACAACACTAATCTAATAAGTTTTGCCACGACAGAGATATTTTCGGCATGTGCCTTTCATTATGATTTAAAAAAAAAATCAACCACTGCTTAGTTCAATTACACTAAGAAATAAATGTCGGAAGCATTATTATCCGAACGCAGCGCACATTTCTACTTTATTCCAGTCGCTAAAAGTATGTAACAACAGAGGGAAGTACCACGGTATCGTTATTTGTATTTGAAGGTAACAGTACATATTTCAAATTTGCCTACGAATCCAGCCTTTTATTGCTGATATTTCAAAAAATGTTGCCTTCAAAATGATAAAACTGGTCGCACATGTACATTGTATCATACTTCGCTTATTCTATAGATATCATTCACTAATCTGTTTTTATATTAAAATGGCAGTGTTTTAAATAGGTATTCGGAGGTAATGCATTTTTTTTACCAAACCGATCGTTTTCGCTTTTAAAATTTCTAACAGCTTTATCAAAAATCGACTTGAATGGGGACAATGCAGTTAAGTATTTAATATATTTAGGCTTCCTTACAGCACAAATTACTCTACCTCAGGCGAATTCTTCCCCGAAAGTGAGATTTAACAAAACATGTATTTGTAGGAAACGTCAAAACTTACCACAGCAAAAAAAATCACAACAATTCAGGGATTGATCGAAAGTAACCAAAAATTAAAAGAGGCATTCTTGAGATATCCAGCAATCAAACAGGCAAAATTATTTCCGCTTTAAGCTCGTTTTCATCTAAACGGTTATATGTCTAACAAAAAACCTTAACAACTATTTTGTAAAAAGGGTAAAAAATAGCAGGTTTTATTGCTCGTATACGCCCAATTGTGCATTTAAGTTCGTCATATTATATATGGCGCGAACCGTCTCATCGAGGCGGATACGTATAACACAAAAATAAAATTGTCAAGATATAGATTATTTTATTAGAGGCCTGAACATCACGTTAACACTTTTCGTTGGATTCGACCAGATACAGTGGTCTGAAACGTCTTAAAAACATCGTTTTTGTGGGGTAAGAGGGTTGGGGGTTGTACTCAACTATGTGGACCTTGTCTAAGGGGACATATAAAACACGGGTCCACAGAAATGTATATATATATATACAATAACGTAAATCCAGAACATTTGGAACAGAGCGCTCAATACTAATAAGTAGAGCAATATATATCATACAAAATCAACTTGATTAAATAAAATTCCATGATTATACTACAGCACTGTTTCATACAGCCAGCATGGCTGCACTCATCAGGTATAATGATATACATGTACTAAGACCCCTAACATATAGTCCAACATAGATTGACTCAAGATTGACTCAAGCATGGTCACAGACAATAGAAAGTATAATACAACGTATGAGGTGTGAAGAGCAATCAATAATCAATAAACTATCCACTTAGAGATACATGTCATGATATAGGGCAATTTAGTTTTGCTAATAAATCTTAAGAAAATAGCCGCACAAATTATGATTTTTATTTTCTAATTTTCATGAGTTCACAACATTGGTCTAGCTAAAAAAGAAATTGAAGCATGTTGGACAACGGAATTAAGATAAAACACGAACAAAGAAATTTGATTTTTGTTTCCAATTTTCATGTGTTCAAAATATTGGGAAGCAAGAAACGAAGTTGAAGCATAGTTGGACAACGGAATTAAGAAAATAAAATGAATAATAACAAAAATGGTTTTCTATATCATTAACATGCATTCACAACAGTGGTCAAGCAAAAACAATATGTTAAAGCATATTTGGATAACGGTATTAATCATGTAAGCGCTAATTTCAATGAAATCGAACGATTTGTTTTCCGCGCACTTTGTAAAATTACATTTACTTTATTTGAAGAAAGTTCAAACGAAGAAGAAAGGAGATTTACACAAGTCGCTGGGCATGGTTGTCATTCCATACGTTGAAGGACTCTCTGAGCGGTTCTCTAGAGTGCTAAAATCGTACAACATATCTACGGCCATGAAACCGCACTGCACTCTTAGGAACCTTCTTGTTCACCCGAAGGATAAGCGTGACCCTCTCCATACCACAGATGTCATCTATTCAATACCGTGCAAAAACTGTGACACCCCGTACATAGGAGAGACCGGTCGTAAATTCGGGAAGCGATTAGAGGAGCACAAGACAGAGTCGGAAAGAGCGGTGACGTCAGTTTGCACCAGAGCATCCCGTAAGAGCTCTCAATCCGCCATTAACAAATCAGCTACCCCCGACCACGTAATGGACAAAGATCATGTAATCGACTGGGAGGAGGCAGGGATCGTAGGCAGAGAGGCAAATCGATACAAACGCTGGATCAAAGAGGCAATCGCTATTAGAAAGCAGGGCAAGACAATGAACAGAGACGAGGGGCAATACAATCTGAGTCACGTGTTTGACGATCTACTGATTGCGGATAAATCATCTAGCATCACTGCAACTAAGCAACCAATATCACGTGTTGTAAACAGCAGATCGTCATCACTCCACATCAAGTGTTGATAAAGGAAACAGCTCGTTTCCGAAACGTCCACAAGTAAGTGGTTTTCCTTGGACTAGTTCACTGAAATTCATCAATCAATTTGCTGTACCTTGTATTGTATTTATCATGTTTATATGGTGGTGTTACAGTGCCAAAATGGCTAAATGTTTACTGAAGATTTCCCATGTTCCGGGCTTTGTCCGAAAACATAATTTAAAAAGCTTATTTAAAAGAGCATTCCCAGCTAAATTAAAGTTCTCACGGTAATTAAACGTCTTCAGCGTCTTCAGAATCGCGCTGCCAAACTTATTTTCAGAGCCTCTAAATATGATCATGCATCTCCATACTTGCAAGAATTACACTGGCTTCCTGTGATGGAACGGATTGAATTCAAAATGTTATTGTTTGTTTTTAAATGTTTCACTCACTGTGCTCCACCATACATTGAGGAACTTCTTTTAACTTATATGCCTGGCAGGAGTGGGCTTCGCTCGAGCACTGACACTAGACTTCTTAGTAGACCTAAAACACGCCTTGTTTCCGCAAGTAAAGGTTTCTCTGCCGCCGCTCCTATGCTCTGGAACAAGAACAAGCTCCCACATAATATCCGTCATGCTTCGTCTGTTACACAGTTCAGAAAACTATTAAAAACACATCTTTTCTTGCGTAATTTGTAACCTGTTAATTGGTTGTCTCTTCTCATCAACTTGTTTTAAAAATGTGTTTGTATTTTAGAAAATTCTATTGTATATGTATTTTTACCTTTTACCAAGTATGTACTTTTCCTTTTACCAAGTATGTATTTTTACCTTTTACCGTGTATGTATTTAATTCTATATGTATTTTATTCTGTAAAGCGCTGTGGTACCTCATTGTGTAAGAGCGCTATATAAATGCCTTGTATAATAATAATAATAATAATAGTATCGTACGCGTCAGTTGGTGCTGATTATACGCTGATTTTTCGCCCCTACATTTATTAAAACTTGCAGATAATAAATAAACTTAGGCCTATATTCACATTCTGACGAAAGGCGGTCAGTTTAAGCTGTCACTTGTATAAAGTAAAAGCTTATTTATATAATCAATTCAATCAGTCCATGACTAGGCCTACAATACCATCGTCCATAACTTTCAATTAATCTGGCGTGCAGACGATTTGCCCGGGAGAGTCCTCACTATGACTAGGCCTATATGTACAATAAATAGTAATTAATAGCGAACGTAACTAGCAGAAAAAAAGTAGAAGAAAAAGTCCGAAAATATTAAATGCTAACAAGATTACAAGAAGCAAATGACACGCCATGATTTGATGCCTGCACTGCATGCACTGACAGTGACAAGAATTATACCGACTACAATTTATGCAATCCCTATTATTACCGAATCAGGTCGAGACCAGTTTACGATCAGAGCTTACGATCAGAGTTTGCGATTCGGAAAGTTAGATTTAATTTAAGCCTATCAATATCATCACGTTTTAGAAATCGAATGCCTTTTACTGCTTTAGTTTAGAATTATTTTTAGCCTAGCCTGGCCAAGCAGTTTAAACTTACCTGGTGAAGAAAAGGCTTTGTCAACAAAAACTGACCGTCGGAGAATATAATATTCCAATTTATATTCTCTTATATTTCCATCCCTGGTTTTTGTTACCGACAGGTTTACAGAAAGTAGTTTGACATCTGGCTTCTCAAAACTTCCGAGTTCATGAATGCATGTGTTCCTAGCGCAGAGCTATTATTATTTAAGTTTTACAACCATATTTTGATAGCTAACTGCTTTTAACTTGGCTAGGCCGTGACGCGTGGTCGAAGTAGTTACATCATCTTTGTTTTGATAAAGAATAAATACGATCACAGAAATTTTAATTTTAAACATGTTAAGCATTCACAACAGTGTGTTCATTTACGTCCTTGACCTTGTTAAATAACCGTAGAGGCACACTGTAAAAGATTACCGTGTTTTTACGGTAGAGTACCGTAAATTTTACGTTAAAATGACTGCTACATGAAAAAAATACGGTTCACCGTAATATTTACGTCGGACAGCCCGTATTTCACGCCAATCATGATGAGTCATCTCCATAATACGGTAATTTACCGTATTTTGGATTTTGCCGCCATTACATCGACAAAATAGGAGTTGATTATAGATTGTATCCACTTAATGTTCTGAGCCTTTGTGATCACTCCTTTCTTTGGTTAAACAATATTGCTTTTATTTTCGGAGCTAATCATACTTTGTCAAAATATTTTTGTTAATGTTTGAAATATATAACAAATCATTGTGATTAGATAATTTAAATTACAAAATACAACAGCAGTGAAACGAATGCGATATAGTATAGCAGACGATCATGCCCAACCAACCCAACTATTTGTCGTTCTTACTCTTGCACAGCGCAGCGGCCTGCATGTGCAGTGAGTGTAATGCATGTAAGCTTTGCTGCAGTCAGTCCAGTAATATGGCCACATATTAACACATTGGCCCTATGCCACGTAGGCCTATGCCCATGTATGATGTGGCGGATGCTAAAGTATGAAATAACTATGGTAAACATTGACAAATTACTGGTCAGGTACCGTAATTTTTACGGTAAGCGTTAACATGTCCTACAGTGAATCGTAAATTTTACAGTAAAATACCTGGCAGCTAGGTTGCCAACATATTACCGTTAATTTTACGGTTGACCGTAAAAAAACCTTATTACGGTCAACCGTAAAATTAACGGTAATATGTTGACAACAGTCAGATAATTGTACTAATGATCATTTGATTGGCTTATTTCGTAAGTGACACATCTCATTCATATTCATATAACCTTATTTGGGGGTTGGGATGGGGATTCCCCGGGAATCGAATGGTTTGAATCATTATCGCCACAGGGAAGAGCATATCAATTGTTTACTAAATGTGAAATATATCCCTCTCAGAATCTCCTTAAAATGAGTTCTAAAAGAAGAATTTGTATCCAATTATATAAAAATATTTGATAATGAATGAGGTCAAATACTTTGTACCGGCTTTTCCGGTATTGTTGAAAATCAAAACAAATGGTTTTAGGCCCGCGGAATTTCCCTCGGGGCTTCGTCCCATGGGAAAATTCCTTGGGCCTAAAACCATTTGTTTTGATTTTCAACAATGACCTCAACACAGCCAGTACGCAGTATTTAACCTCTAAATAAATAATTCCCCAACAGTACAGGTACTCCAGGAGTACTCAGGCGCACCCACTAGAAAAACTGGTAGGGCGCCACAACAGGGCGTTCTCGGAGAAACATACAGAAATAACTACCAGATGGGTCTGTGATGGTCCACGTGAGTGTTTTCTGGGTCTTTCGTCACACAATAGAATACATTAGGAAATTACAAATCTCGGATTTCGTTTTCACTTGTAAAAGTTGTAAATACGCACAACAGTTTAATTAAATGAAATGCGAAAGTATTTTAAAACAATCCTGAAAATTAAAAGTACGTAAAAATCTTAAATATGTACATTATTGACTTCTGTGAGCTTGCAGGTGAGGTATCAAACCCGATTTTATAACGAAACTCGTTCATTTGCCAAACACAAACGCCTAGGGTATTTCCTTTTAGCTTTGCTTGACTATATACGAAATAATTCAAAAAAGTACAAAACACCAATTTTAAAGACAAATTAGGGCTCTTTCCTATATAAATGATTCTCTGACTCAAGCTTATAATAGTAGTGCCAACATTAAATGCAATCAACCGTACAGGGAGCATGGCAGCGCCCCAGTCAGACCCAAACCAAAAAACGAAATCGGCTTACTCTTGTGACGTCGGAGACCGGTGATGAGCAAAAACCATGCATCAAATCCCATAACTTATTAATCATTTAGCCCTGGTTTCGTGTTGTGCCTGCCTCGTCCACTGAGCTGAACATTGATATTAATAAGCGCTAAGTACATGAGCTTGGTCCAAGTTATGCTGTATGGACTATACGGTCACTGGTCGATACGATCACTGCACGATATGGTCGCCGCTCGATACGGTCGCCGCTCGATACGGTCGCCGCTCGATACGGTCGCCGCTCGATACGGTCGCCGCTCGATACGGTCGCCGCTCGATACGGTCGCCGCTCGATACGGTCGCCGCTCGATACGGTCGCCGCTCGATACGGTCGCCGCTCGATACGGTCGCCGCTCGATACGGTCGCCGCTCGATACGGTCGCCGCTCGATACGGTCGCCGCTCGATACGGTCGCCGCTCGATACGGTCGCCGCTCGATACGGTCGCCGCTCGATACGGTCGCCGCTCGATACGGTCGCCGATCGATACGGTCGCCGCTCGATACGGTCGCCGCTCGATACGGTCGCCGATCGATACGGTCGCCGCTCGATACGATCGCCGCTCGATACGGTCGCCGCTCGATACAGATGTCAACACGAAAATTGATGGTTATGAGCCTTATCGTTTAGTAGGTGTAAATCGGTATAAGAACATGAGCTTGGTCCAAGTCATGCTGTATGAACTATACGTCGAAGCTACCAAACAATAATGAAATCGCTCCTCTCGCAGCTCGATACGGTCACTGGTCATTAAATCGCTCCTCTCGCTGCTCGATACGGTCACTGATCGATACGATCAGTGCACGATACGGATATTCCATGTCACACAAGTACAAACACTAAATGGCGGATAAAGTAAACGCAACAGCGCGATAACTTCGATTCATTTTGTGGACGAAATAGACCGTAAAAAGGCCGAATCCACGACGAAAAATTCATTATCTGCCAACGTCAAAACCGGCCGCGTTTTTCGCGCTTACTTTTGGAGAAAGGTGACGGCACATAGCCTGTTGACTGAAAATTAAATTAGATAGAATTGAATTCGGTTGGAGGTTGGTTCTTGAAATGAAAACCATTTCTTTTTCGGGGCCGCTCGACTTCGGCCTCATATGATATGGCATGCCAAACCTTAGGTATTTATCCATATTGTGTGAACATACAGGGGATAACTAAGCCAGTTGTGCTAGTCATTTCCACAGTGTATAAAAGAAGTGCTTAATATATTAACCAACAAACCATCAGTCAATAAATTGTCTTAAAATCCCTTATAAAGGTACATCGTTGGCCTCTTGTTACGGGGTGGACAAGGTCTACAACCAAAATACAATCAGGGTTGGTCCATACGGCGTAGTTTTATCTGTGTAGCCTTCGCAGAGTATAGGGCTTTGTTTTTCCATGTATTGGTTCTCCACAGCAAGCCGAATGGTCTTACATCCACGGCAGGGTTATTGTAGTACTTGCCATTTAGATTAACCGCGCAACAAGAACGAAACCAGCCTCCGCCGTGACATTTTAGTGCACATTGAAGAGTCGCTGAAACGTCATTGTCCATGTCAAGAGTGGAAAATGGTGATCCGTTAAACTGGCCCAACGCGTCACCTGTTAAAGATATTATAATCACAGATATTAATGCATTTTTTATACCTACACAATAGTGTCTTAATTTTGAATTCATCATCTTGTTTGTTTCATGTCATTTTTGGGCATAACACATTTCCCATAATTTGTATTACAAACAGCATCATATTATCACCCAAAATGTGCCACAGTGCCCAACTTTGTTGTCAGCCCCTCTTTTTCTCTCACTCAAACATAACGGGGTCGTACGGATTTTAAGTTTTTATCACCTGATACTTTACGTATGACTAGTTTGAACAGGCTAACAAAAATGGCAAGTGCAGTATTAAGATAAATCTGACTATCCCATCAATTACAAAATATTGTATTCGGAGCATCTCGTTATAGTTGTATTAAATATTAGAGCGACCACTTACTACCTACAATAACCTCTGCATAACAAACATTGCGCTGCACTCTCATGAATCAATCACTCATAATTTCCGAATGTAACAAGGTTTTACCATGGTTTTACTCAAGTCATTTGTGTGATCAACTTTAAATTTACAACTTTTAAAGTATTATCTCAAGAATTACTTATCCAATTCCCAGGCGAGTTTGTATTTATTGTAATGCATTTCTCAGGGTGATACTAAATAGGGTGATACAACTCAATAATTGAGTAATTTTTTAAACATCTTATGAACATTTGGAACTGTCGTCTGCAGATGACTGTCGCGTGGTAAGTGTTAAAGAAACGTTTCGAAAGCACGACATAATAATTGAGAATGATATTGAAGATGATGAAGTTGTCTTTAGTTCTTAGCATGATGACCATTGCAATTTATTTACTTTTCGTTTTCAAGGATAGAAATATAAACGGTTCTTACCGGCAGTCCCTCCTATAAATACTCCGAAAAATATGTTATACAATGGGCCTTTAACGGTGAACAAATCGTATTCTGCGTAGGCAGAGTTGCCTTCCCAATCCTCGAGGTCAATTCGTAACATCCAGGAGCCCTTGGCTGTAAGGTTTTGAAGGTTGTCCAAGCCCCACCAAAATTCCCCAGCCAAGGAACCGAACCCGTGGGTGTAGTTGAACCAGTTGCGGTAAAAATCAACGGAACCGTTGAAACGCTTCTGGAACACCTGCATAATGGATATAAACAGTTCGTACCAATCATGCCAAATAAGAAACCTTCTTTTTCTTATTACCCATGATACGGCGTTATAGTTAGTCCTACCAGAGAGACCAATATTTATTCATTAAAACCAAAACCTGATTGAACTATGAAACATTGAAAATTAGTAAAATGAATCAAGATGATATATATATTTGTCATATTTTCTTCTTTAAATAAGGGCAAGAATTGATTTTGAAGCTCTCAAAAATTGGCGAGAACAGAAAGCACGCACTCCACAAATCAAATTACTAGTAGTGTTAATAGTTATTTTATATTAATTGTATAAATGAAGAGCTTTTTTCAAAAATGAGTTATAACCGGCAATATATAGTATTTTGGTAGTAGTTTCTAGCAATGTGGGTAATTTGTTGGAGACAAAAACCTTACATCCCATAGTAATTCAATACAGAAGTCCGAGTTGTTATACAAAAGGGCTTCCGTCCAAGAAAAATGTTGGCAAAAGGGCTTAGATCCATTTACACTGTCCTCTAATGCAAACTACTGCCCTCTATAGTAATTCTCTATACAAAGACAACTTCAGAATAAAAGGGCATTCTTGTTCCTGTTTTGTCCTCTTGCCAACTCCTGTGACATTTCTCTCTTTCCTCATCTTCTATCTGTCACCCGGGGAACTAGTCATCGAAGGTTAACTGACTGCACTCGCTTCATTTAGTATCTATCTCAACACAATACTTTATTCATCCATTTTACACGGACCTTTACTGGTCGGATCCTCCAATCTAACTGAGTCAAATACAGCAAACCAATCTATCAGCGTGTGCCGAACTTAATCCCACCGAGAGAGGGCGCTATGTCACTTATCTTACCGTGACACACCATTTACTGTTCAATTTTACGACGGTCATTTGTTCAGTCCATAATGATTTTTTTCCGTGTGTTAAAATGTTTGTAAGGATTTTACTGAAATGTTTTGCACAAGGGCGTACATCAATTTTTTTGAAAAAATAAAGAACATAACAAAAAAAGTTAAAGTGATTGATTTGAAAAAATACCGTATTTGATTGGAACACTATGTACCTCTTTGATTAAACTGCATTAAACACCTAATATTTCGAAGCATCAATCCTTCAGTCCAGAAATCTTTCAAGCTGTTTTCTCAAAATCACTCAAATGGATGTAAGCTCTTTTGCCTATCTGCTCGTCAAATATAGCAAAATACGCGAAAACAGAGGGTCACTCAAGTTTTAACACTTTCACAAAATGTCAAAATGATTTGAATTCATTCCCATGTTTGGAATCACCATGAGAAATGCATCGAAGTAAGTACAAACATGCCTAGTATTGGTTCAGTAATCCTTGAGATAGACCTTGAAAGTTGGGAAAGAGTTCTGACAAATCTGTTTTGTTTCATGGTAAAACTAATAGCCGCGTGGTATGTGTTGAAGTACATGTACAATACAAGGACTGGTAATGTGTAGATCGAGTCTTTATTTAGTAATATTATACTTAGGGAGCAGTTCCATTTGTACGCGATAAAAATTGCGCGAATGTTCCGGGCCCCGATGAGTTTTTTATCAGGCCCCGATGAGATTTTATCGCGTACAGTTGCGCGAAGCAAAGGATTATTTATCGAGTAGCGTATTACCGCTTGTTTAAATATAACGAAAGATAAGTGGTCGGTATGTAAATAGAGCTTCGGGCTATTTATTCTAGTTGTAAGGTACAAATTCAGCATTTCATGTTTTTAGAGATAATGTTATTGATTATGGATGTTTAACGTAAATTGTATTATCCTCGTGTATTTGCTAAACAATGTCCCACTCTATTTGCTAAACATACCCCAGGGATTAGCAGAGGCCTCGTACCGGGCCCCGATGGCTATTTTATCGGGGCCTGATGACTATTTTATCGCGAATCAACTTGAAAAACATCGGGTCCAAAACATATCAGGCCCCGATACAGTCGCGATAAATTTATCGCGTATAAATGGAACTGCTCCCTTACTATCCAATGTCCGTTATCGGTGTTCATGTCGCAATACATCTCTACAAATGACCGTGAGGGACCAAGGTAGATGGGGTAAACACCGTCGTCATGGTAGTCATAAAAGGATTGTAGAGTATCACAGTCGTTTTCTAATATAACAAACAGCAACAAAAGAAAAGAGAAAAAGAGTTAGTTACCGCTTGTCAATTTCTATCACCAAAAGTACTGCAATGTTTTCATTATAGCAAACAGAATTGTGAAATCGGGTGTTTGGATGAGGTTTTAGCCCAAACAATGTTTCGCTTTGTGAGGCCACAATGAGAAGAGCAGATTGAAATAGCTTTACGGTAGCACTATACAGTCCTCAAAATAAGTAACTAACTCCAACACTATAGCTCCTACGTAATATATTAAATTATGAAGTTGTCAAGAAAATTTCTCTTTAATTTGAGATATTGTTCACGAAGATCGGTTAATAATTAAGAACGCAACATTGAAAAGGATTGAACAAAGTGCAGTTTACATTTTCAGACTTGGGTTTTGAACACGCAGGACAGTGTGACAGGTATGTGTATGGGATGCATTGATCAATTGAAGCATCCCCAATCCTCATCTTACTATCGACCCGTGAATTGTCGATACCAGTTAATCAATAATCTGCCTATTGCTACATGTAGTGCGAGGTTGCGTGTAGGCGAACAAATTGCTAAAATGAAAAACGGACTTTGTTTGGTTTTAGGCAAATGTTTGAGTTATTATTCATTCAATCTTCATGTGTAAAATCTCAAATTAAAGGAAAGACATTTCCTTACCCCTTTATAAATTAATACTTTGATGTAGGAGCTATAGTGTTGGAGTTGAGAGCATATTTATTACCTGGTCAGTTACTTATTTTGAGGACTGTTATAGGATGTTTATTGAAGCAATAGTGTTCTTAAAAATAATGATCTGCTGTAACATGGTTTTTTTGGTGCCTCATGTTTGCGGAAAATGTATTTGAACGGCATCTTGATCTTCAATGTTCATTCCCACGACGCACGGTATTCTTACCATATCCACAAAATGTCCACTTAGCGCTGGTCCCGAATCCTGACGTTACACCAATGTAATTGACTTGCACAGTACACACAAGTTGATGACTGATAAAAGGAATATCGCCGACACGGCCTACCTCTAGTAAATCATCAGCAAAGGAGACATAGAAATGTCTTGATTCGTCTGCACTGAGAACAGACGGGGACTTATACAATGTCCACTCTGCGTTTGAATTACACAATACTCCAGATTTTGTGTTGTGCGATGTTCCGATTACTGAAAAGGAAATGATCTTGTTATTTATATGGGCCTTCCAAACGGTAAAGGGAGAGCGGGGGAGTGTTCGCCCCATTTTCATTTGAAATGGCCTAGAGACGTTAATTTTAAAGATTGAATGGACCTATTGACATTAAATGAAATATTGATATCTTGGCTATATACGACCACAATTTCGGTACCATAGGTCTTACTGTAAAAGGATGAGTAAAGGATAAAGACAGGTGACTCAAAATGGTTAACTTGCCCCACCCCGGGGCAGGTTCGTCTAAAGACTGGGGCAAGTTCGCCATGGGCTCATAATTAGGCTTCATACAGTAGTATGTATATTAAATAGATATGCACATTTGTTATACAATGTGATTTTCTTCCAAAATAAAATATACTCGTTTAGAATTTTAAAATGATAATAAATACCAAATTTTAAAATATTATCTTCTAATTTTAGTGCTACTCCATTCCAGATAGCTAATTTTATGATTACAAATAGGCTACAAGAGGTGAATTACAATTTGAAAATTATACCAAATCTTAATCATGTGAATCCCCATGGGCGAACATGCCCCATCATGAAAGGGCGAATGTGCCCCATAGCACAATAAGTGCATTGGCCCGATAACAACGCGTGTCCCACATACAATAACGGGTTTATAAAATCCATAACCATTCCTATATCTACCAAATGATGATTTACATTAAAAACCTCTGTACGAATATCTTTAGAAAAAAATCAATATCAAAAATGGAAGAAAATCAATTTTTGTGATGTAAAACTGGTTTTTAATTTTAGATGATAATTTGACAACAATTATACGGAGACCTGTCATGTTACCATGGGAAGCTCGCAACAAACAGCGGAATATGTTACGCGTTCTTCAAATTTATCAAGTAGCCGCATGCAATGATGAGAATCAAGTGGTGGGCGAACCTGCTCCTAGGGTGTTCACTCCCGCTCTCCCCTACAATAAAAGTGCGTATGGAATATTGTGCACCAAGTTCCCAGTTGTGCGTCCAATATTCAAACAATGTTGGCGTCCAATATATTTTTGTGCGGCGCAGAAGATGTGCGCGTGAGTATAATATGCGCAGAGAAACTCAGTTCATAGTGGGAAACAGGTCACATGGACTAGGTTGCGTTCTTCGCAACGGTTGATTGCATTCATAGCATTGGTTGTCCGCCTAGTGGTCTACTATGTTTACATACAAGCCCGCATACAAGCGAACACCCACGGCAAGTTAAACTTGCCTATTTTGTTTTTATCAACAATGGCGTTGATACCGTGGCAACTTCTAAGTGTATCGAGCTGCACCGGTAAAATGTGAAGGTATTATCCCGAATCTCTTTTATCTCACCGGCTTATTTAAATTGAAACAACCCAACTTTATGAGGAAGATAATCTTTTATCAACTCCAGTTGTTTGTGGTTTCTAAATTCTTATTTGATCTCCTTTAAGAACAATAATTTTCAGAGAGCATCTCTCAATACTCAATGATATTGTAGTTGTCAACAATGTTTAATACACTTTATTGAACAAACAGCAGAGTTGTTCTTTTGAGCAAAATAGTGTTGATGTTGGCACATTGAGATTGGGACCTCCCCATTTTCTCCAAGATGTGTCTAATCAATACAAATGTGACAAAAACGTTTACAAGATGATTACACATACACGGATTGACAAAAGGAGTTCTGACCTCCTTGTTGAAATCTACCTCTCCTTTAATAACACTCCTTACGTATTTTTGGTATTCCGGTGTCGTCATTAGCATCGTCTGTAAGCTGGTTGGTCGGTGACAAGATCATATATATATCATTCTCTCCTTGAATCGAAAATGCAAAGTGATGGATGTTTTGTGGTACACGAGGCCATATAAACTCAAAATGTGTGTTTTGTATACGTTGAGATCCAAAACTAGCTGTCTGATGCTCCTGACATTCTACATAAGACAGAAATATACATGTTTAAATAATTGCATTTGCATAACATGGATTCCTGTCACCTGATTGATTAAAAGAGCCCGGGTTTACAAATATATATAAATGCAGGTTCGATATGACGTCATGCAAACATTAGCTATACCCAGTAGTTTTGTTATACTGCATGGATAGTACTTTGTTATGATGCCGAGCATAGTCTAGTCAAGATAGCGGGCATATTCTTTTAGCAAGACGGTGGGCATTGTAAACATCAAATGAATTCCTTTAGAGCACATCCATATCTACCTGGTTATCACACCAATTTCATGTCGTGAACCATAGCACTTTATTGATCAGCAAAAATAAAATGTTTGATGAATCTTATTCGTTTTTACGGTAATCCATTTCAACAGTGGCGTAGCCAGGGTCACTTGTCAGGGGGAGCAAATGGTATTTCCCCCCGGTGAACACCAGTTCGACCCTGTGGCGTACCAGGTTTTTCATGTAACTTTTTTGAATTGCCGTCGGGTAAGAAAATGACAACCTTTTTGTCTCCTCTTCTCCCTTTTTTCCCTTACTTTGCCCCCCCCCCCTGTTCTCACATTGATATGGTATACGTATATGTGCCTGCCTTTGGGGTGCTTTTTCGAAAAAATTGGTATAGTGATGGGGTTGTTTTCCTCACAGACCAAAGCGCCCAATTGGCATAAATTGGGTGTATTTTGAGGCATTTTTTGTAAAAAGCACCCAATTTGTGCACAATTTGGTGTTTTTCTTACAAAATTGGTATATTGATGGGTGGGAAATTGGCCAAAAAATAGGTATAGAGAAAGTCACATTTTCGAAGTCCGCCAGGCACATCCACGTACCATTTTGGCGAAAGTAACCCCCGGGCCTTTGCCTTCCCGATTTTCTGCTGCCTTCCCGATTTTTCCGGTCAAATTTCGTTCAGGGGGGCACTTTGTACGATAATGCGGCCCAGTCTATCTTACCCGTAATCATTACCCTGACGCTGAAGTTGCACTTAGCCTCGTTCCCACTGTCGTCGACTGCTATACATATAACCTCCTTAACTCCAACCTTGAACTCGGACCCCGTCGCTGGTGTACAGTTAACAACCAGATTTGGATCAGCATTGTCTGCTGCTGTAGGATTATTCCATGTTGTTATGGTGGTAAACCGACCTGCATTTGTAGATTTCGTAATGTTAGATGGGCAAGACGAGATCTCTGGAGGTTCGTTATCTGAAAAAAGAAATAATACACCCCAATTAAAATCATCAGAGATCGTACTAGTCTCGTACCCATCTACGCACCACAGAATCGATCGATAGCGAGCACGTAGACGCGAGTATGTACGATAATGTAGTTTATAAGACGACGAAAACACTTTGTTCTACGGGCCCGATCTACCCATCTTTTTAAATTTTAATGCGAAGAACATTGAAGTTTATTCCACGCGGCTATTGGTGTTACCAAATAAAAAAAGATAATTTTCAGAAACCTTTCCCAACTTTCAAGGTATATCTCAAGAATTACTGAACCAATACTAGGCATGTTTGTACTTATTGAAATGGATTTATCATGGTGATTCCAAATATGGTAATGAAAATCAATAATGTTGACATTTTGAAACATTTTGTGAACTTTTGGAATGTCGTCTGCAGACGCCCTTTATATATTGTGTTTGTATCACCATGACTACGGGATGCATTGATATTGCTGAAGAATAATTAATTACAATTGCAATAGAATATTCAATTAGTGGTATTATAATTGTAGTATATTGACACAGTATTCGAAATAGACGCCAAACTCACAAAAATACAATCGTATTAATAGATACTAGGAAAAGATGCTTTACAAATTAATATAAATTAATATAAATAAACTTCTCATAAAATGTTCGGGAATTTTTTTATGTATTCAAATTGTGTTACATATCGATGGAAAGCTGATGTATTCTACTTTCCCCCGCTATCTCATGTGAAGCAATCACCTGTTTCGATGCTTAGCCATTCGCTTGAGAATGTGGGGAGGTCTCATTCAATATGTGCCAATTTCATTACTATTTTCCATCAGAATAACAACTCTGCCGTCAATTCAATGGGGGGGGGGGGGGGGGGGGGGGCGGGGGGGGGGGGGGGGGGGGGGCAAGCCTTCTGATAGGGGCATAACCGACTATCTTTTGCATACATACATTAGAGTTTGTTATTTCATATGGGGCCCTGCGGACAGGAGGGATCAAAATTCCCCGCCCCCTCTAGTGACCCCCCTGGTACTTACACACATTTGATATCATGGGAATGATAAACACATCAGTGTTCCATTGATGTACAGCACGTATGAGAATATAAAGGAATATACAACATTAAGAAAATTGAAAAGAGGAGTTTATTATATGAATAACAAGATTAAGGGTCAAATTGACAGATGGGGAAAAAAGGAGAAAATTCTTTTCAGCATTTGACTTTGACGTTAGATTTTTTATATTGTTGTAACTTGTGTAGTGGTTCTTTCACATAATGTATAGAGATTGCAGCAATCACTTCATCCAGTGCTCACTATGCTGGTTCCCTGCACCATGGATCCCCGGCCCAACTTATCCATAGGTGCAGGTACAGGCAACTCAATTGCCGGCCGTAGTCGTAAGTTCAACACATTGCATTGTCGCGCTGTTATGGCATATGGTAAATAACGATCAACGCACTGTAGCTGAGACATCCCATCGAACGCTGAATGCATTGTCGCGCTGCCATAACTACGGCGCGATGGGGAACGCGCTATGACATGCGTGCATGTGCGTGTGAAGTCTGGCGCACGGGTTAGCGCAGATACACGTGTAGTTTGTGCCAATCAGCAAATTTGTGATCATTCTAAGCGTGACGCTGGCTTGATCGAATTTATTTGTGGATCCATTTTTTGTCAATCATGACTTTTATGCCAGCAAATCAGCTTTGAGTGGAAATCGGCGCGTACCTGCATCTATGGATAAGTTGTGTGGAGCCCATTGATGCAGAGAACCAGCATACTCAGTCACTTGCTTGTGAATGTGCTAACAATCATAATGATTTTGTCCTCAAAAGTCAGCATCTCTCTACACCACAGTAAAAAATGCTGTTAAAATGGGGGTTCGTTATTGCAGGATACCTGAACAACGGCGGTAGTTAAAAGTTTTAAACAGCGTTTTACAGTGTAATTGACAAATCACGTGACGTCCTGTAAACCTATCATTGGACACGAACATATCGATGAAGGATCAGTCAAATCAATAATATAAAGATTTCTTTTTCGGTAGAACAGATGACAGGGTTGTGCTTTAGGTTCTTTTGAGCACAAAATAGTGGTGAATTTTACACATTTTGATAGAGACCTCACCCATATTCTCAAGAAAGTGGCTGAGCACTTAAACAAGTGATTCCTACAAACATGACAAATGTGGTACCGCTCAAAGATGAACACGTAAGCTTTCTATTGACATGTAACACATGTGAATATTTCACAAAATATCTGGAAAATTGGCAATTGTAAAAAAAATAATTCCGAACTTAACTGAACTGAACATTTGAGAGTATGATATACTGCGGATGTGTGACAGATATACATGTAATAGAAGGACAATTATCATCTCCTTACAACCCGGGTCTATATTTAGTAATGTAGGCTACTGTGTGATTGATTGATTACATTTCTGAAAACGGTTAGTCATATCTTAAAATTTACTACACACCAGCAAGTATTTTAAAATAAGAAAGCTTATAAATATGCTCATACCTGTAACATTGACGCTAAATCCACACGTGGCTTTATTTCCACTGATATCAACAGCCTCACATACAACCTCCCATATTCCAATGGCAAACTCAAATCCCGGCGCTGGTGTGCAACTAATTACAGGGCTTGGATCGGAATTATCTATTGCCGATGGATTAGTCCAAGTTATAACCGCTGTAGGTTTACCCAGATCTGTGGATGCTGATATGCTCTCTGGACAGGCAGATATTTCGGGCGGTTCGTTATCTGATAAGAAAAAAATAAACAAGATCAGTTCAACAAATTGTATAATTGTTATTAATTTTGTTTGGAATTGTGTTGCGATTATCATAATTATCCGAGTCTAAGCAAATGATAGCAAAAAAGCATCGTTATTCAGTGCCTTTGTCGGGAGTCTAATCATATACGGCAACATCGTAAATTCAACATATTTATTGGTAACATATTATTAATATCATTCAGATGAGTCATCTGAACAAAATGATACCGCTCCGAATGATCTGGGGGATGCTAAACGGAACCGTGTAATAGCCCATACTTAAACCCCGACCCGACATCGACCCTAACCAACCTTAAGCCTGAACATAACCCAAATTATAATCCTAACCCTAACCCTAACCTAACCCTAACCCTGAACCTAACCCTGAACTTAACCCTAGGTCTAACCCTAATTCTAATCCTAACCCTAATCCTAACCCCAACCCCAACCCCAACCCCAACCCTAACCCTAACCCTAACCCTAACCCTAACCCTAACCCTAACCCTAACCCTAACCCTAACCCTAACCCTAACCCTAACCCTAACCCTAACCCTAACCCTAACCCTAACGCTAACCCTAACCCACTAGGGGGCCGTATAAGATCGTACAATGGCCTGTGTCCTAACATGAGTGAACTAAAAACACAGTACCACTAACAAGACTAGCCCAACAATCTAAAAAAGTTCCAATCCAGAGAATCACTATCAACCCGAGAACCGTTTCGAACTATTCTAACACATATATTAGCGTTTCTATTTTACCTTAGTATTTTCCCCTAAAAAGTTGGGTTTTGTTTCTTTCTTATTTCTTTTTGAAATAAGATGTGCTCATACCTGTAACATTAACGCTAAATCCACAGGTGGCTTTATTTCCACTGCTATCGACAGCCTCACACACAACCTCCAATATTCCATTGGCAAACTCAGATCCCGACGCTGGTATGCAACCAATTACAGGGCTTGGATCGGAATTATCTATTGCCGATGGATTAATCCAGGTTATTACCGCTATAGGTTTACCCAGATCCGTTGATGCTGATATGCTTACTGGACAGGCAGAAATTTGTGGCGGTTTGTTATCTGAGAAAATAACGAGAAAAAACCCAGTTCAGCAAATTTCAGTTTTGTTCTGGTACCCATCGATGCGCAAAGTTCATAAAAAAGAGTCTAAGCCACTGGTATTTACCCATGATCACGTCTTTATCTATTTAAATGTCCCTCAAGTTTAGCCTCAAAACTAGCTCATATAGAAACAAAGCTTGGGGTCGCTCAAGCGTGACAATCCATTTTTACTCGTCAAGTTGAATCAAAATGAAGAATTTTTAATGATTTGAACAACCATACAACAACAGTTTAAAATAGAAAGGAACCAAAGCTATTAGCAGACAAGAGATTAAGAGAATGTATTAGTTTCTTTTGCCAAAAAGGTTAAATCACCATGTCTTACACAATGGCGTGTAACTTCAGTTAAATAAGTCCGATATTTATGATCTAAAATTCTAATAAAAGAGTACAGTATATCACATATAATGAAAAAACAACGGATCTAATCTCATTGATTTTGATGATGAAAAAAAATAATGAACTATGGGCATCGATGGGTACTAATCATTTTGAAGACAGCCTGTATGTAAATATTAGAATCACATGCACTTTGAACAACGGTATTCATAGCTAAATAAATGCACCTTTTCTCGGTATAAATCATTCTGGGACACCCTGTATAGCCGCATTATCTGGCGTCCAGATGCGGGTACATGTATCTTATTCTAGCAGGTTTTAGTAGCAAATTCTCGACAAGGTTGTTTATTTGCTGGGTTATAGTACTGGCCCCGTCTTACCTGTACTACATCTTAACATAATCTCATCCTGTTCACTCTTTGTTCCGCTACCGTCCAGCCCTCCTGCAGGTTGTCCTTTAACAAGTTTACAATCTTGTTTAACACCCGGTTTCTCTAGCTTTTCAGGCGATAAAGTCCATCTAACTCGATTGGTTTCGACACCATCTTTGTTTCTAAGTGTCTTCCGTCCTGTATAAGTCACATCTGTCTCTGTTGCTGTGATTACTACAAACGACATTTATAAAGAAAGTAAAAATATCAACGATTATTATTCATATCAGGCTTTTTAACGGTACAATAAAACTGTATTGAATATTGTTCAACCAAAGTACCCGGATGCGACCAATATAATAATAATAATAACAATATTGTCGTCCAATATTTTTTGTGCGACGCAGAAGATTTGCGCGTAAGTGTCTATGCGCAGATGATGCACATGGGTACATTTTTGAGATGGGCGTTTCAATCTCGCTGAGATTAAGGTCAGTTCTTGCTAATTGATTTATCAACACAGTCTATTATATAAATAATAATAATAATAATAATAATAATAATAATAATAATAATAATAATAATAATAATAATAATAATAATAATTTCGGTTGATACAAGAATATATTGCACTCGCTATAAACATATTCTTTTATCATTCAGCAGGCAAGAATACCGCAATTTCATTGGTTATTAGCATTTCGATATATTTTCTTATCATTCAGTAGACATGGATACTGTTATTTCATTGGTTAATTAGCCAAAGAGGATATTTCCGTATCATACCGATCTCTTTATGATGTGAAGCTCTCTGTATGATTCGAAATAATTGCTGTATGATACGAAAAAGTCGTGTCATACAGCAATCAACAAAATCAACAACAAAATTGTTAAAATGTTCAGACATTTTTGAGGAAGTTTTTGTACACAAATTAAATGGAAATACATTGTGCAAAAACATAAACACCAAAGATTTGATGCCCCTGCAGCCTCAACCCCCCTCACACCACCACCATTCCCTCAAGCAACCACGGCATAGTGTTACTTTTTTCGACCCCGTATTGTGGTTAAATTTTCAACCACAATACGTGGTCATTTTGTCTACAAAACAACCCCAAAGGTAACCACGAAAAAGCAACCACGTCATAGGTGTTACTTTAATTCGACCCCGTATCGTGGTTAAATTTTCAACCACAGTACGTGGTCATTTTGTCTTACCACGGATGGTGTGGTCAATTTGACACCCAACGTGGTAAGGTGCATAGTTAACTACCAAACGTGGTTAAAGATGACCACGACGTGGTCATTTTTTAACCACGCAAGTTTAAGAGTGTAGGCATACTATAAATAGTGCTTCTATTTTTCAAATAGAATGCATTACATGGCATTGAATTTAAATACATATCAAGTTGTGTTTTACTGACTAGGATTATTAAACATTCATATTTTATGGGACGTCACCTCCATGCACACAATCCATTGTTCTGAAGGCAAAATCAAACAAGCTAGTTTAACACTTTTTCTTCACCTTCTGGAGAGAGATAGTGTCGATCCTTTAAAAACGTAAGGAACATTATGTGGTCAAAACTCGGGTTTTATATCACCATTTTATTACATATCCCTGTTGGCCTCCAAATTAGTGGTATGCACCCACGACGGTCCATTACTCACCTACAAAAACACAAAGATAAATTGTTGTTATGTTTATCGCATGATGGTCCATGGTAAAACAACAATCCCTCTGGGATACTGTCCTTGTATTTTGTTGAAATATCCAATACTACCAAGTTCATTCAAGAGCGTGGAAAGAGAAGTGTTGTAGTCGTGAACAAGAAGTCTATTTCGGCAATAAATAAGATATCTCGAAATTAATTATTAAATATAGGCATGATAATTGTAAACCAACCAAATATAATTATCGATGAAAAGATGATTAAAAAGACCTTGCACCTGCTGATGCATTACAACTATTAAATCAGCTAATGACATAGCTATAGGCGGGTTGAGACAAAATGAAAAAGATAGAGAGATAGAGAGATAGAAATAAACACACCCCTGAACGAGATGAAGAAGAAGAACAAAATGTAATAAACAGAGTCATTGTTAGATTTGTTTAAATGAATAACTAATAGAAAGGCCCAGAGGTAGACCAGCTAAGGTGGATGGATTGTATTTATGAGTGGCAATAGCATAAAGAGATAATGTAAGGTTACTCGTCTAAGATAAAATCGTACACGTCGAAGATGAGCGAATACAGTTTACAACTGCCAGGGTTTATTTTGTAAATAGCATAAGCTTGTAGGATATCCAATATGGTTTTAAACAAATGTATATTTATACCTTCATCGTTATTTGACAAATTAACGGTCGGGTAAAGCTATGACATATTAAATTTAAAAACCGTTTTTTTGTAAGAAATTGGTTCGGAACATAATAAAGGGACTTCGATATTCATACATTATTAGCTAAAGGTATATCTAGCTATCTATTGCAACAAAGTCAAGGATCCTAATATGTCAATGAGGCTGTAATTTCTTAAATATTCCTTTTAAATTGGTAAAATTCACGAGGGTAAACCTTGAACTGTCTATTTTTTTATTTATGCAAACAAATCCAACATATACCGTCCTTAATCACTCAGTGATTGTAGACGTTTTGATCTGCAACGGCCTATAATTATACATCTGGCGGGAAGATCCCGCAGATAAACAGACTGGTATTAAATGATCTTCTTGGTATTTTTAATACGATGAGTCGCCAGCGGTTGTTATTGCCAGTTCAATTGTTGACCTCTATGGTCGACAATATAAATAATAATGTGGAATACAGCTTTACGAAAGATACCTTATGAGTAATACACAGAAAATGTATCTACAATAATTGCATAATGTTAATGTGTTGGTGCATGTGCTTTCACGTGTATAACCAATATATTTACATTTACACACACAGTAACATATTTTACTGATTGTATTACGCGAGCTTTTGATGGCAACTTTTTACCATGGTACACTGCATATTTTGCCTCTCTCAAGCAAAGCAATCGCTGGCGGCGCATCGTATTGCAAATTGTACTTATGGTTGTTGGTTATCAAATCGGCTTTCTCAGGCGTTACAAACACGTTGACTGTGAGTACTCACGTAGAGCAACATAGTCAATTATCGAATACCGTCTAAAGCACGCTTACCGTATCCTGCAGATCCAGGTAGGATAGATTGGCGGCGCTGCACGATACTCATGACTGGTAGACACTTGTAAATAATAGATTTCCCCTGAGCTTCTATAAACCAGTGCACAATGAAATGTATTACCATTAACTAATTATAAATTACGCATTTTTCAACGTTAATGACGCGGACACTTTTAGAATTTTGCGGACACTTAATTACTTGATGATCAAATGTTCGGAATGTTTCGTAATTTAACGAATTTTGCCATGTTGGGTTCATCTTTACCGCAACATTGCATACTAATCACGGTGTTAAATATGAGGGATTTTAGTCAAAAGGGGGTTTCTGAAACGAAAGTGATTCACTTTCTGGTACCGAAATATATAAATTTCAATAATAATGCAAAATAAAACTAATCATTCAAGAGTAAATATTTTAAATTTAGACCATACTTCTGGGTCATTTTTGTTAAGTAAGCTTATGCCAATCGAGTCATTCCATGCCAATTAGGGACAGGCATCTCTCCATATAGGTCATGGATTTTGCTCAAATTTCACTCTTACTTTTTTAAAGAGGAGGTCGAAAGGAAAAATTCAAATTCCATTCCGTTCGGTCGCTATGGCCTTCCGAAGTTCGACGACCTATGCTGAAAATGGGATATTTCAATGTTGCACAGTTTAAAGTACCCACTTTGAAGGGTTTTTCTCAGCAACTATAGGACTGGTGATCTTTGTCTTGGGTTCAAGAACGCGTGGTATAGATCAATACGCTTTTGTGCTATATGGAGCACGTTCGCCCTAAGGTGATGGGGCATGGTCGCCCATGGATATGATTATGATATTGTACACATGTTATTTCAAATTTGTATTTCTCTTCCTATAGTACATTTGTAATCATAAAAAATGGAATAGCACTAATACTAGAGGAGACTGTTTCAAAATTGTAAATGAGAATGTTCCGCAAAAATGCCCTACCCCTAAATGTTGGGCCCCTGATTATTATTTTTGAAGAAAATCACAATGGGTAATAAATGTGTATATCTATTGGATACATAATATATTAATAATTCATGTAGCCTAATTATGTACCTACGAACAAATAAAATATGTGTTCGAACACTGACCCTATAGCACTCATGTATAGAGTCATGTGAAAATACCAATTTGTTTATGATAGCATGAAAGTTCCCCTTCACATACCCCAATCAATATTGCTGGGCACGGGCTGATGCTTTGCAAGTTGGGTGACTCAACATTGATCAGGGGGAAAGGGTGTTAACTTTACATTACGCCTATAAAGTGTTTGAACAATATTTTTCTAAGATTGTAGGGCGAACTGCCGGCCCGGGACTGGGACAAGTTCGCCGTTTTGAAACACATGTCTTTATCCTTTACTCATGCCTTTACAGATCATGGTCGTATGTAGCCAATATATCGATCTTTATACATATTATCAATATGTCCATTTAATCTTATAAATTAATGTCTCTAGACCACTTCAAATGAAAATAGGGCGAACACACCTCGGATTTCAATATTCAAATTTACGAAAGATCATATTTCAATATCGCGCGCATAATTTTATCGCGTTTTTAAGCCATGTGATCACAGACAATCTTGTGTCCATCAATATAATACAATATTGTTTTTGAAATTGGCACTACCCTTTATCTAGCTCGTTGCCATATCCAATCGACGATACGACTTCCGCGCAAGCAATACTGAATTTCTATAGTTAAAGGAATATTATGTAATCTTTGTCAAACCTTTACACATATTTATTTTCTTGCATAATGAAGTTTGACTATCAGAAAAGACATTCCTGGACTCTTAAATCGATCTTGACTGTATTTTTCGTAGAAAAAACTCATAATTTTACTAAATCTCAATGAAAATCTGCTTCCTATTATTTAAGGAATTTTTGATATATTTTTTCCGATTTTCATCATAAAAAACATTCCTTAATCCTTACTATTGTGTTCACAGTTGGGTCGTAGCCGGAAACACTGTAAACGGTGTTTATACGCTGTCAAACCATGAAATCGTTATTTACGAATACAAAAAAGCTCAGAAAGTTGTCGGGCGCATACCTCGACAGTTTATAGCAACCTCTTCAAACCATGATGTTGACGTAATTAAGAATCATATCGCTTTGTAACTTACAAGATTCTTATGAGTTATGATTAAAGATGCAAATGTGCAAGAAAATCTGCTTCCAGAGTAGAAATCAAGGATAGAGTGCGTCACTTGGAAAAGATCGCATGATATGCCTTTAAGCTTATGCCGGTCTTTCGGCGTATCTTATCACAATGCCAGATAATAATTTTGAGAAAATTGGCGAAATGAAAGGTTTTCGCGATATCTGATTTAGGAATAGGCCCGATAACGATACTGGTGATTCCCAGTCATTTACACCTTCATAACAATACATCATCCACGCATGCAAAGGCAGGACGTACATGTATACACAGGAATTTTCTTTAAAAAGACAATCATCAGTTAGACAGTTGTAGTGGAAATATAAGAATATAAAATTTATTGAGAATTAATGTTACATTCTTTTATGTTCACTACAACTGTCTAAACAATGATTATCTTTTTAAGAGACTCTTCTTGTTGCTGATGTTATGCATATGAGCCTCTACTACCATGACAAAAATAATCATATTTCATATGGTTCTCAAAAGTTTTTCCGGTTGCAATTTCAGACTGATTTGTTTGTACATAGAAACGATCCTATCAATTTTGTTGGGTCTTCGGTCAATTATTTTGACCCCGCAACCTCCAATGACTTGACCTCATCCGCTAAATTCTTGGTCTGACCTTTAATGGATTTTCTAGACAAACATTGGTCCTTTTGACATACTGCACTTTAAAAAAAAAGAATCAGTCACACAACGATACTCGCGGAGTCTGGCTTTTAATAATCGCCAGGTTTCGCCGGCCCCGGTTCCAAATTTGTAAACACAACACATCATTCACATCTCCTCCGTTCATGTAATACCTACCTTCATCGCACACTACACCGGCATCTTCACTGTGATCGGCTAATATGTCACCCCACAGCCTGCTTTTGCAATCAAATATACTTGACTCGACACTGCCACATTTTATAGCGTCTAGCCATATACGGCCAGAATCCCGGCCAGAACATTCACCGAAAGCGGCGTTGTTGCGACTTGATTCTGATGATTTACCGGCAGCAAAATTACAGCGCTTTGAGCCATTTAGAAAAAGGCGCTATATAAATATTGATTATTATTATTATTATTATTATTATTATTTATCGCAACGGATGTTCGTGACCAAATAACGGAATAAAGAGAGGCAGGAGGCAATTTTGATTTTAAAATATGTCAACAGCGTTCGCCTGGTCAAATAACGGTATGCGCTCGAACGGCGTTCAACTTTTATGAGCAGATTGTTCAAAAACAAAACAATTTGAAAGCGTGAAAAAGCGTTTGATTGATTGGATTTAATTTCGATAATTTTTTGTTCAATTACAATCACTTTATAACCCACTTACAAGAAACAGTTTGTTGCTTTTCAATTATACTTGAAAAGAATTATAATAGTGACACCATTGATATCAGGAAAACGTATCATCATCTCAAATGTTATATTGATTTATTTCATAATGGTTATTTTTTATTTTGATTAAAATTTAATAAAGAATAAATATTAAGTATTGCCTCTTTAATTTCTATGATTTCATTCTTTAATTAGAGATGAATACACGTGAATAATAACAAAGATGTGTGCCACAAAGACGTAACCAAAACAAAGTCCGTTTCTTCAGCATTTAGTTTTCTATAGCCAACGCAGCCTCGATGAAGCAATAGGCAGAATATTGATAAAGTGGTAGCCAAAACTCACCGGTCGATAGTAAGACGAGGAACGGGTAGGCCTCAATTGATCAATACGGGCCGTATACACATACCTGTCACACGATCCTGCGTGTACAAACCCAAGTACGAAAATTAACATTGCACTTCGTCTCATTCGTGGTGGTGTAGCATTCTTAATTATAAACCGATCTTTACGTTGGAACTATATTAATAGAGTATTTGAGCTGTGTATACACATGGCACAAACAGTTATTGACAAGGTGCTTTAATATTAGCTGGTTTAAATTCAGAAATCGGGATCAAACATCTTAGATATTAAACGAGCGACTTTCATCCCGAAAATCTGAACCATGAGTGGATACTTTAAAAGTTATTATGATTAATGACCCGATCACATTTTCATAACACAGATTTTTCTCAAATATATGGAGATTTTCATATCATATGAAAGATCATATTTTTCTGATTAACATACCGAAATTTGACGGTCCAAATCAGTATGATTACGAAGAAATCAGTGAAATAACATTGAATTACCACGAAAGGTGGTTACCCACCAATATAGTTTGTGTACAACTCAATGGGCACATTTCACGGCATCTTATGCGTCTAAAATAAGAACCATTTGAGTTATGCAACTCAAACTTTGGAATACAACTCTTTTAAGGATGACCTTTCATGTAGAATAGAAAACTTCAAGTTGAAAATCGGAACATCTACCTTTAAATAACCAGACCAACCGAAAATAAAGTTGTAGTAAAATGTATTTTATATGGGATATCATTGCCTAGTGTGTGATCAGCAGTGACGTTATTCGTGTGAAATGACTCACAGCTGCTGCTCACTATTCATCCATACATGCCTCACCATTTGCGATAGGAGAGTGTTCACTACAAATCAATGGCATCCCATAGAATAACTTTCTCCCTTGTTAGGTGTCGTTACTAAAAGCATTATAACTTAACAAGTATCCATTCAATGTTTATGAATGATGTGTCAATTTATGGAGAGGGAAGTTCCTGGTTTATTGCATATCGTAGATTTTTGATACTGATTACTGATTTTAAATAAGCTAACGTAAAAACACCTGGCCAGGAATCTTTGTGCTAGGTGTAAATGAATGTAATTAAGTTCATATCATATTATTTAGAAAAACACAGTTGTAGAAAAATTCAACTCCTCTCCTAAGAATTAAGTTCATTAAATGTAAAACACAAAACCTTTTCAAACAATCGAAAGTTATATGTGCAAAACTATTAAAGGCTTGCTATAATTTTATCATCTTATGGTAAATTATTCGAAATATCGTTAATACATTGATTTTAATTTTTCACGCGATAGTGAAAATATTCGCTCTACATTCAGGGATAGCACTGGATCAAAAATGTGAGAGGTCCCATGACATTTTTCAGAACCCCGTAGGACTTCCAAAAACAAATTTAAGGGGTCCCCCAAGAAATTGAGGGGTCCTAAAGTTTGGGTATTTGAAAAATTTACTTTTTTATGGGCAGTTTTAATGAATTTATATGGTGAGGAAAGGATGGATATGTAATTTACAGAATTTCTTAAGGTTTCCATTTCCATACATTGTCAAATTCAAGGGGTCCCTTCAATTTTGATCGGGACCCCCAAGTCTTTCTAATTTGAAACCTGACGCGTCACTATTAGAAAGTGAGAGGTCTAGGACGCGCAGACGCGTCAGAATGCGACCCCTGCATATCATACTTAATTGGTGAATAGAATAATTTCTCGTTCGAATTAATGTTAAAATAATTCCTGACAAGATACTGGCAGTTTCCATATTGACGGGCATTATGCATCACAATCATGGTGGCCGTAATACCTATACCAAACTTTGAGCGTTAAAGACACGTGTCCTGAAAACTATTTTTTGAGTTTGATAACTAAAATGTCCGTGTCATTTCTTTAACGGCCTTGATATAAAACCAGACCACCTCTTTACTGACACAATGGACTTTGTCAGACAATTTACAACGATTCACTGTTTGGTGAGTGTTTTTAAAAGTTACATGTCAGGAGTACGACATGCATTGAGCTTGCGGATCAATCCTCTCATCTTATCCTTGTAGAATTTCCTGATGTCTTTTTGTGTCGCCGAGTAAAAGAGTGGGTCAAGCAATGGATTCTACTGAAGAACAATCCAAATAATCCAGAAAACGTTACTATGAACAGGTGGTACGAGGAGATAAATACAGTACGGTAGCATACTGATGTACATTGCGGACACAAGTGCTGCTAAAGTCAGCGCGGCTTTCTTGTATCGCTTGTTGTTACCGTTGCCATCGACAGGTCTTGGGTTCTCCTGGCCGTCATTGCCGTTACCATCGTTAGGCGCGTTTTCAACCCGTCTTCTCTTGCGTAACCTCACCAGAAGGCGGTTAACAAAGATAGCGCTGAATATACCAACCAATAATGGAGGGAGAACAAAATAGCACGCAGAGACGTATACACCGAACCATTTCATCCGTCGAGGGGGAAATGGACAGACGCGTTTAAAGTCTAATTTTACGGCGATATTTCTCTTCGCGAAATTCCAAAAGCTTAGCTCAATGATAGAACCAACGAGGCTGACAAGAAAGCAAATGCCTATGACAAACTTGAGGCGCAATTTTGTCATCATTTTATTGTACTTCGAATAGTCCAAAGTTATAAACAACACTCGGTCAATGCTGATCGCTACTAAAATGAAATTACCAGCGCTGTAGACGTACTCTAGAGGTACAGTTACCATGCAGCCTATTTCGCCAAGTGGCTTGTCAATACGTAACATGCCAGGCAATCCAGAGTAAAGAAGTTGGAAAACTCCCCAGATTAAGTCAGTGATTGATAGCGCATATATCAGGATATTACTTGAATGTGTACGCAGACTTGGAACTTTAACGAAGGCGATTATTGTCATAGAGTTTGCGATGATTGTAACGGACTGGATGATGCATTGACACAAGCCATACATGAAGAATATCAGATCTGAAGACATATTGAATAGCTGAAACCCCCCTGAAACCACTCACAGTCATACAGTACAGATGACATCGATTGGTTGCCAGCAAATGTCGAGTTGTGTGTGATTTTCTGCAAGCTCTGTATTTGGTAACGCATTAGTATGACATATTTAACAATTTCTGACTATAATACTATCAATAGTATAGTAAGTGCAAGATCGCTACCCTTTCATTGTCTCGTATGTGCAACTTGCTTTGTATAATACAAGAATAACCCTCGCAATTCATTTGGGAGTTACCCGTTAAAGACTTATTGAATTGAGTGATGTATTGGAGATATATATGATGAAATGATCGCTGAATACGGATCAAAAGAAATACAATGGATAACATAACAATGGAACAGGGGCTAGAAGTATAGGTCAGGAAATGCGTATGTGTTGTTTCGAGACAATGTCATTTGTTTTGATAAGAAGCAGGCATGTCACATCATCATGATAATGAACAGAATTTTTAAGAAAAAGATAAACGAAAAAAGGCGTACATTTTGCACCAAAAAAAGACTCTCTACCTATGTTAAAACCATCATGAAAAGATTAAAGTCTTACTCTTTCTAGTAGTAGATAATACTTTAAAGTTAAATTACTATATACGGCCGAGTGCACCAATGACGGGTAACTTAATAGGGAGGTAAGCTACCTCCCTATTAGTTATGCTCTAACTGTAGCATAACTTACTAACGATGTAATTCTTAGAGCATAACTGGCGAGTAACATCAGAATAGCAACTAGCGAGGTAAATATCCACATTAATCAGCATCGTCCCCTTACAAAATGAATTGGCGCATATGCCAAGTGTTAACTTATAGTTTACTGTAAAATTCTGGCGTGAATGGTCGTCCGTAATATTAAAAACGTGTCGTCACTCGCTAGGTCATAGGTGAGTGTAAATCAAGAATCACGTGGAGTCGGCCTGCGATCCGGAAAAAAATGATGCCATTTTATGGCCAAAAAATTCGAAGTTTGTTTATCGCTTTTTCAAAAATAAGGACTGTCATGACATTAAAAACATATTTTGGGCGAGGGGCACATACAAACATTGCACCAAAAAGCACAATTTTAATGACAAGCACAAGCACCCGATGGATACAATTATATACAATTATAACACATCTCTTAACACAAATACTTCCGTGGCGTGGACACCTTGTCCTTCGCTTGTTAACCGCGGAACCCCGGTTCGATTCCCAGACCACGCACGGCACGATATGCTTTTTTTTATTTCGTTCTTCTAGTTCTACCCTTCCACTCACAATAATGTTGAAACTTTATCAGTTTTTAATTAATAAAAAACAATAATAAGTTTATGTATTTAGTCATTACTTAAGATCCTTGGACAATTAGTACATTTTGGTCAAAATATGACCCAAAGTCGGTGCGATTAGTATTTGAATGGGCAAAAGAAGTTGATCTAAATTTTGACTAAAAAATCACCAAATTGCATGAATGGATTTTCAAAAATATAAAAATCTTTCAGCTTATGAGGGGTCACATTCCACTTCAAATAGACACCCCCTGGGCATGCAAGCGCAATTGGTCCTCCAGCATCAGCGAATCATCCCCTCCAATGTTCACAACAAATTTACGCTACTGCTAGAATCGACTGACTTGTGGCATAAAACGTTATGCCCCAACTTACTCTTGGGTCCGGTCAGGTATAACATTTAGCGTAAATTACCCGCCAGTTACTAGCCTAGTAG